>JAUTDX010004805.1:0-38735 GCA_030844895.1 Ambrosia x helenae | reverse complement strand
GCATAACGTCATACCTCCACTAAGTGTTATCATCGTAACGCGTGTAATGAGGCTCGGTTGTCGCCGCGAAGCGCGACGCGGGTAAAATACTAGTTCTTCTATGCAATTCGACACTTATTTTGACAAAATATTATTTAATAGCAACATAAAGTACCAAAATTTGGCAAGTTTACTTTGGAGCGAAATATTGTAGAAACATTATTTTGGAGTTAAACGTGGGCCACCCGATTTCTACATGTTATACACCTTAAAACACCTATATAACATGGAGTGACTCGTTCTTATGATTTTGTTTTACATTGCTTCAAGAGTCACAAAACATGTTGGTAAATCGTTTAATCAAGCGGATTATTTACGTAAGGATTTAAAGTTTTTAGTTTCTTGGTGGCTTAATGTACTTAGTGGCGGAGCTTGAATTTTCGTATTGGGGGTCGGGTCAAATAATAAAACTTCTAATTCAGTCATTTTAATTACCGGTTTTTTCACATAAAAACCAAACTTTTAAACCAACAAAGACAAAATGTGAGAGAAACGATGAGTGAGCCGGTTAGTGTTTTAGAAAAAAATGAGCTTATTGTTGCCATGTTGGTCTTTTGGTTTAGGTGTAGTGGGCTTTAGGTTCATATTAGGTAAATGATTATAGGTTATTGGTTTAGTGAGTTAAAGTTTAGACTAAATTTTTTAACGATAAATCAGGGCGGCTTGGACTCAAAAAATCTAGGAGATTGGAATAGTTTTTTTTAGCATAATATACACTTTTGTGTGAAATGTTTTTTTTTTTTTCCTTTTCTTTTTTTTTTTTATTTTGGGAGGGGGAGGGGGGGGGGGGGGCTGGCCCTTATTATCCTTCCCCCATGAATGTACTGCTTATGTGAAAAAGTAGTCGTTTTAATGTGTCAAAATGCTTAAACATACTAGATTTGGTTTTTGTCTAAAGGACAAACGGTCATGTGTGTGATTTGGTCAATATTTTGTAAAGCAGTTTGTTTTTTATAGAATCCATGCCAATACAGTCCGTATTTGGTCTGTCACCCGCGGACCATATTGTCTGTATGGATGACATAATGGTTCTGCTATAGGGTAAACGAATCCTACAACTCGTTTTACCAACTCTAAATTGCAATACTTTGACTATGTATTTTTCTATTAAATCACTAGGTATTACTCGTATTCGTATATAGACATTTAGGTCTATCGAAAACATAGACAAGATTTTATACATGTTAGGGCGTAGTGTTATCTTTTAAAGCATACATGTTGCGTTTGGGTTAGGTTCTCATAACATAAGAATTTAAGAATTATTTTCAATATTAGTATTAAAGAACTACCGTCACTGAGGCTTTGGCCCAGTGATGTGGGGGTGAGGGTGTATTATGTGATGATGTAATTACCCGTTAAAGAATGTATAGAACTACCTGTTAATATCGGGGCCGGCCATACCCTGTGCGGGGGTGAAACTGCACATGACCCGCTATTCCAAGGGACGTAATTTCAAAATCATTTTTATATTTTAAAAAAACAAGCCCAAATTAATTAAACTAATATTTCTATTTTTTTTGTTAGGCCGTCTTAATAAAATAAACCGACTGTTAACTAAATTCATTAATTACTCTATTAGGAGTTAGACGTTATTCATTAACCCAATACTTTTGGCGGAAAAGAAAAGAACAAGGCAGTTGCCGACAGATTGAACGATTGTTACGAGGTGTCTAATTTTTTTATTTTTTTGTAACTGCTAATTAGAATCACTCACAAACCACTAGAGTATCATCGTGCGACCAGAGTTACCACGCGATCATATTCCACCACCAAGTCATCAATTCAAGAAGAAACTCATAATTATGAGAAAAACCCTTTGTCAGATTCGAACCCAGGATCTTATAGTCCCTATGTTTTATCCCCACCACCAAGATGCCGTTAGGCTATAACATGATCTGGTTGATACATATACCCATTGAACAAAGAAAAATAATCGAACACTCGACAGGCGTGAAGCAGTGAATAAGTTTGAAACTAGGTGAGTGATATATTATTTAAAATTGAAACGAAACTCTGATTATTTGAAACTTCAAACTCTTTATCTTCTTTAATCATTTGGATATGTAGAGGTGTTTATCGTTAGCTTTTAAGAATTATTTGCTAAGCATTGCTTTCTATACACAACCATTGAGGTATGGTATGTAATTATGTACAAAAGTGTTCATGCTTGTGGTTAAGCTCTTTGCAATAAGCGTTTTGAGATTGGTCATCTTGAAATTATTATGGTAAAGTAAGTTGTTTTTAGTTAGATTACTACTTCATAAGCTGTTTTTTTAAAACAATCCAGAACACACACTTGATTGGTCATCCTGAAACGATTACGCATAATCTTTCAGTTGCAATCATGTTGATTATTTATCTCATCTTTTAGAATATGTCCGCAAGAGATAAAGTTCCAGCCATTGGTATTGATCTTGGAACTACGTACTCGTGTGTGGCTATTTGGCAGCACAACCGAGTTGAGATCATAGCAAACGATCAAGGCAACCGAACCACCCCCTCGTATGTTGCTTTCAACGAAACTGAACGTTTGGTTGGGGAGGCTGCCAAGAACCAAGCTGCTTATAATCCAACCAACACCATATTTGGTTAGTCACTTTTATTCTTTACCACCGGTTAGTTAGCTTTTGTTGTTTTCTAGTCATTTAGTATTTAAACTGTTTTAAATGAATTAGATGTCAAACGGTTGATTGGAAGAAGAGCAAGTGACCAAATAGTTCAGGAAGACATGAAACTGTGGCCTTTCAAAGTCGTGGCTGGTAGCGGTGACAAGCCAAAAATTATAGTCACATACAAGAATGAAAATAAAGAATTTGCTGCTGAAGAAATATCTTCCATGGTTTTGGCTAAGATGAAAGGCATCGCCGAGACATTTCTAGGGTCGAAAGTTGAAAAGGCTGTCATCACTGTTCCTGCTTATTTCAATGATTCTCAACGACAATCGACAAAAGATGCTGCAATGGTAGCTGGACTTGAGGTTCTGCGGATGATTAATGAACCTACAGCAGCTGCAGTTGCCTATGCACTAGACAAAAGATCTAGTGTAGATGGCAAGATGAATGTGTTGGTTTTTGACTTGGGTGGTGGTACTTTTGATGTCTCCATTCTCACCATCAATGATAGAGGAGTCATTGAGGTTAAAGCTACGGGTGGTGATACACATTTGGGAGGTGAGGACTTTGATAACCGAATGGTGAACTATTATGTCTCTGAGATCAAGAGAAAACACAAAGAGGATATTAGCAAGAACCTAAAAAGCTCTGGGTAGGTTGAGGGTTCATTGTGAGAGGGCTAAGAGAACTATTGCAACAGCATTGCAGACTACGATCGACATTGATTGCTTGTTTAATGGAATTGATTATTCTACAAAGTTTACTAGGGCTAAATTTGAAGATGTGAACATGGAGTTGTTCATGAAGTGTATTGATACAGTGAAAGCTTGTCTTGGAGATGTGAACATGAGTAAGGATAGCATTGATGAAGTGCTTCTTGTTGGTGGATCGTCCCGGATACTCAAGATACAAGAATTGTTTGCAGGAGTTGTTTGATGGAAAGATACTTTGCCAACGAATCAATCCTGATGAAGCTGTTGCATATGGTGCTGGGATTTTAGCTGCAAACTTATGTAGCATGGGTGATGAAGCTGTACAGACTCTAGAATTAATTGATGTCACTCCTTTGTCCCTTGGTGTGAGGTGTCATAATAATGTTATGTCTGTTTTAATTCCAAGAAATTCACCTATACCGACCAAGAAGGAAGATATATTCTATACCCGTTTTGACAATCAAACTGGTATGGATATCTCGGTGTATCAAGGTGAGAGATCCAAGTGTACAGAAAACAACTTTTTGTCAAAGTTTGTATTATCTGGCCTTCCCCCTGCTCCGCGGGGTGTAGTTGAGGCAACTATATGCTTTGAGATAGATGTGAATGGAATCCTTCACGCCTCAGCCAGAGAAGTAACTAGTGGGATAAGCAACGCGATAAAGATAACTAACAATGGCATTCTGACAAAAGCAGAGATTGAGAAGATGATTGAAGATGCTGAACGATATAAGATTGAGGATGAAGTACACCTGAAGAAGGCGATGGCCCATAAAGCTTTAACAAACTTTGTTTATAAATCAAGAACCATGGTTAAGGATTACAAATTTCGAGTCAAGCTAATTAGGGAGATGGGGCTTAGTGTAAAAGACTTGGAAGGCATTGACCATCATATTGAGGAGGCAGTCGAGTGGCTTGATGAACACCCTGATGCTGAAATTGCTGAGTTGGAGGACAAGGAAGAGGAGCTTAACGAAATATGCAGACTTATCAAGTTAAAACTTTCATCTAAAAACTGAGGTCATCAGAGATACTCTCGAAAAGTAGTAATATACTAATATGTGGATTATAATAGACCGATTAGACGCAAACTTACAAATTGATGATTTTGTAAAAATTTTATCCATGAAATTGTGTTACGAAGGTATCTTACTGATCCTGCTTGATTGTTATGGAACATTTAAATTTGCTTTTATTAAATTGGAACTAGTCATCATTATTGAATGTTTTTTATTCGGGGTTTTATGCTTGAATATGTCTTGTTTAAGACTGGTCACTTGTGTGTGCGTATCTATGATAGGTGACACATATTACATACTAAACTGACTAAACATGTTTTATTGTCACGCATGGTGTTGACTGGAAGATTAGAATACCTAGAATATAATTTACCGGAGTATTTGTTGGTAGGGGAATTCTTATTCTGTTGTAATTGTACAAAAATTAAATTAGTGTGATGAGTTTAATATATTTGTTTTTTTCTTTTTTCTTTTTGAACAACCCAATGGCAAAAGACTAGCCACCCCCGTGTACATAGACCATGCCGGTGGCCTGACCCATCACCATTACAAAGGAAACCTCCCTCCCGAAGCCCACTGTGGTAAAACTTTGAACTCAACCCAAGGGTTGGGTTATACTACAAAGACTACAAAAAATGAGAAGGGTGAGAAGCCACTAAAAAATGACATGTGGCAAAGGATTAAACAAGTGGGAGGGGTAATTTGGTCAAAAAAATATGCACATGCAAGTCACATGCCATTTCCACCTTCATTTTTAAATGTCCGTAACTTTTAAATACATCATCGTTTTTTTAAAAAAATTATACCATAAAATCGAGCGTCTTTTTATCTTTAATATGAGTACCATATTTCTATACTTTCGAAAAAAAAGTCAAAAACCCACTTGCGTAAGACACAATGGAGTGTAAAACACAATGAGCACCAATTAAATATAGGGTATAAAACATAATCAACAATCTAATAAAACACAATGGATGACATACTAAAGACACAATAAATAGAATACTAAAACACAATGAATACTTTTGAAAAAAAAAGTTAAAATCCCAGTTGCGTAAGACACAATGGATTACATACGAAAGACACAATGAACAAAAAACTAAAACACAATGAATACTTTTGAAAAAAAAAAAAAAGTCAAAAAACCCAATTGTGTAAAACACAATGGACGATATAATAAGGATACAATGAACAAAAGATTAAAACACAATGAATACTTTTGAAAAAAAAAGTTGAAAACCCAGTTGCGTAAGACACAATGGAGATAACGTAAAATACAATGGGTACCAATTAAATATGCAATGAACAATAGGGTATAAAACACAATGAACAGTCTAATAAAACACAATGGATGAGATATTAAAGACACAATGAACAGAAGACTAAAAAACAATGAATAATAGACTTAAACACAATGAACAACATAATAAAACACAATGTACACCTAAATACAAAACTCATTTGCGTAAAACACAATGAAAAGCATACTAAAAAACACAATGGACAAAGTTAAATCATGTGTAGACTAAAAAAACATAAATAACATATTTATAAAGCACATGTGCATACTATAACACAATGAACGAGCAGAAGACACAACGAGAAGAAAAACCCACTTAACACGAATTTTTTTTTTCAATTTTAATGTAGCAATGTGGTACTCATATTAAAGATAAAAAAACGCTCGTTAATATGGTGAAATTTTTTTGAAAAAAAAATATCGTACGAAAAAGTTATATACATTTTAAAATGATGGGGGGAATTGACATGTGCATTGCATGTGGAAAGAGAAAGTCAACAAATTTGGTTTTCCTTTTATGCCCCTCCTCTAATTTATTATTTATTTTTTTCAAACAAACTAATCTCAACCCTTCAAATATATGATCAATGGATCATAATCCTTCTCACCCTTCCTAGAAAAATTGTCTTGTGTATTTGATCCTAACCCCTCAACCCAAAGCATTTCGCTCAATGTGAGACTCGAACTCATAACCGACACTTTTGAAGGCCATGGGGAGTTTAGTACATTTCGCTCAATGTAAAACTTCGAACTCAACCATCGGGAGTTTAGTATATATGTAATATAATTTTTTATGAAAGGCTTCTGGTATGGACTAGATCTGGGTGACAAGTTTCTTGTAATGCACCAGATTTGGTAAAAACGCTTTTGGGCTTTCACAAATCCTTCGGGAGGCTTTCGGTATTGAACCAGATCCTTTGGGGGTTAAGGGTTAACTTGTTAAGAAAATAATCAAGTTGATAAAACTATACCAGTATTTACTTGATCACTTAATAATCTGATTTGTTCGATAATATTTCCCGGTTTGTAATCTTTACAATTCTTGGATTCAGGAAATGGCCAAGAATTGTTGAAGTCTATAAACTAAGAAATATTAGGCTTATGGGTGTGGAGACGTAGCACCCCATGTCTCGCCATCTCTCTCCTCCGTCCCCGTCCCAAACACCGCCCCCCACCCATGTCTCTGTCTCTCATGTCTCTCTCGAGACATAAGGGACGGCCAATATCATCACTCTTGCATTCAACGTGGCCAATCAGGTTGCATGTTCTCCATTTCTTGGATGGAGCACACCGCCCCCACCCATGTCTCCCTCCTTGATATTTGATCCCGACTAACACTTTTTCCTACGTGGAGGGTTTCATCCCGTCTCCACACCCATAAAATAAAATCTAGTCTTGTTTGACGTTGATCAAGTCTCGAGAATTGTTGAAGTCGATAATATTTCCCGGTTTATTCTATAGTTTTAGTTTGTTTCATCAATAAAAGCCCTAACTTATGTGTCCACCCCTTCCGTGCAAAGAGCCTTTATGTGCACTAAATCTAGTCTTGTTTGACGCTGGACATCAACTCTCGTATGTCTTAATCGATCTACTTGTTTTTTCTTCTTTTAAATTGAAGTCCAAAATTCATATAATTTTTTAGGGAAAAATTGTATTTGTAATATATTCGTAGCTTACAAATAATTAATTACGTGACCATTTTATTTATAGTCTCCCATAAAATACTGAAATTGATTGGATTATTTCTCGATACAAAAAGTATTTTAAGATTGCTGTTACTTTTGGGCATCAAGTGTGTGGTCGTGTTTTTAGCCCATATAAAGGATGTAGGTAGCTATGCTGTTTTTGGGTGGTCGTCAATGTCACGAAGGCTGAACGGTTTTGCCTTAGGTTCTAGTTGATGTCACGGTGGTTGAGGGAAGATGATGATAGCTTTTATATAATTTATATTTATGTAATGTTTAAAGCTTAAAAGTGAATGATGAGTAAATCATGTTTATTTTGTTGAAAGTCTCATTACCAAATTACATGAATAACTAAACAATTAAAATGAAATCCACATGTGACATGTTAGTGAAAAACAAAAGTGATAACATATGACAGTTTACCCACTCATTAGGTATAACCATGCTATATTTATGGAAAATATTAAAGGTTGTTACTAATATAGGTAAAAAAATTAAAACCTATTGCTAGAATTAGAAATAGGCATTAACGTATAATATTATCAATGTTTTATAAAAGAAAGTTTTGCATAAACTTTCTAAACTCTCAATGGTAGGCAAAAGTTGTTTATATTGTTGTTAGAAAAGAGGATGAGATTATTTATCTTTGAAGTCACTCGGATAGTGTTTTTACTTGTTTTTGCGTGTTTTTTAATTTTGCTCGTCTTCTCAAGCCATGAGCAAAGTTGTAACATCACAAAAAAAAACCCATTAATCCGCAAGTTCCATAAAGCTGGAGCCCATCAAACATTCTAACAGTCCAAAGAAACATGTTTATGAGAAGTATTTTGAAGCATATGTGATGACACGTATGTAAATCACAAATAAGTAAAAGAGTACCATTGACTAATCAAAATAAACAAATGCGGTTAGACCGGCAAATTTGAAGGCTAAGTCAGTGTTTTTGCTCCTAAATTTTATGGCTTACTTGACGTTTGTCTATTTTAGTTTTTTTTTAGTAACAGACATTGTTAAATGTCTATTTAATAAGAGCGTGGGGAATAGAAAAGTAGGAAGGAGCCCTTAAACAAATTATGCAAGCCTCTCTTTAAGGGTGGATGGGGATGGTATCACACAATCACACCATATTCACATTTTTTCACACCTAATAATATTGTACCACCTATCCACCCATATAAAGAGAGAGAGAGAGAGAGAGAGAGAGAGAGAGAGAGAGATGGGACAAAGAGCCAGCTACCTTTTGCAGTGTAATGGCTATCACAATGTGAAATTATCACGGTTGTGATAGCTATGGTGGGGCGGTGTTCGCGGGCATCACAGCCATCACGGGGTGGCTATCACGGACCACCCCGCCCACCCTAACTGAGAGGAAGTAGGCCAATCCACAACAAGACCGCCAGTTAAGTTTTTTAGAAGTTGTTTAAATAAAAGTAGAAAAAGTTTTTTTACTCATATGTTTTTTATTTTACTCATATATGTACAAATTACAAATTCAAATAATCACTTTTCAAAAAATTACAATATTGACAAATATAAACAAGAAAATCCAAAAAGACAATGCTTGTTATGGCACATCACGAAACATGAGTTATTGTGTTGTTTGTACTATTAAATTAAATCTTTTCAAAATTATTTGCAAAAACTTTAAAATCCTCTTGGTAAACAAAAAAATCTACATCAATTTATGTGTAATAAAAATAGCAACAAACAACATATACATCTTTATAGAGAAATGATTTCAAAACCAAAACTATTGTACTTTTATAACGAAAAGTAGATATAATTTTATAAATAAACAAAATAATAATATTAAGTGAAAAGTTTGGTAGGAAGTATATGAAGCATTAAACAAACATATAATTTTCCATACCAACAACATTAATTACACATATAAGAGTCTCTACCATCCCCCTTTCCATTCCACCTCTCACTTCTTCTCCATCTTTGGTCACCATTAATACCAAACCAAAGTTTAGATTTCAAGTTTCAACACACACAACTAAGATTTACACACACACTTTACACACAATCTCACACACACACACTACTTGATTAAAAGGAGAACCACCACAACAACAATAACAACATGAATCTCATCAATTCTATGTTGTTACTTAACAAACACAAACATATATGGCTTTGGCCTTCTTGCAACAACCATCCCAAAACCTTATCTTTCCGAGTACCCAATATCGAAGAAACCGCGGTTATAAACACTAACAAAGAGCCCTTGGTTGAAGAAGAAGAGGTTACTACACTTGGTTCCTTATTCACCAACTCATCAGAAACCGCTAGTGTTTCAACCGAGTCAGACGAGTGTTATGCATTGGAAACAATTGTACGTGAAGCCCGGTCCGACCGGTTGTTTTTTGAACCGGATTTAACAAGTTCTATAGTTGAAACTCAAGGCAGTGGTGGACAATGTACGTTGGATAATATTAATGATGGTGGTGATGATGATGGTTGTTTGCCATATAAAGAAAGCTTTGCAATGGTGATGGAGTCAGAGAATCCTTACGTCGATTTTAGGAAATCTATGGAAGAGATGGTGAAGATTCATGGTTTAAAAGATTGGGATTGTTTGGAAGAGTTGTTGGGATGGTATTTGAGGATGAATGAGGAGATTAATCATGAGTTTATTCTTGGAGCTTTTATTGATTTGGTTGCCGGTAGTGGTAGTGGTAGTGGTAGCAGTGGTAGTGGTATCAGTAGTGGTGATGGTGACGGTGGTGGTTTATTTCATGATCATAATATAGTTTATTGTAGCTCATCTGCTTCAACCTTTTCCTCTCCAACTTCATCTACTAATGTGGTAATTAATTAACTATATTGACTGGATTGTATATTATGTTAAGTAGATAGCTTAGCTTATGTCCTTAGTTTATATAATTTACTCGTTAATTACACATTTAATATTCTACACCTTGGTTGTTGAATCTCTTATAATTGACTTAATATAGAATTATATTCTTGTTTTACTTATATTTGTGTTGGGGATATGTTCAAATGTCTTTCATGTGAATTTAGATAGGGAGTCATGTGAGTGTGTAGTCCTATAATGAGATGCTATAATGTTTATACTTGGTACAAGTTAATTAATGGGTTGAAATTGATAAATACAAACATAGACCATATATTTATTTGTGTCCACCCTAAGCTGGACAACATAAAAGGTTTGACAGATTGTAATCAAGTTTTAAACATGTTACCGAGTTATAGATATGTTTAAAAAAAGGGATAATTGCACAAATAAACATTTGACCAAAGTCATTTACAAAAATAAACATAGTATGCGTCTAAACAACAGGGACGAGACACTCTTTGCGTCTAAACAACAGGGACGAGACACGTGTAAAGCCTTCAGATTTTTAGACTCTTTAATTTAAGTGTCTATTCTTTAGACGCAATCCTTTTTCGCGTCTAAAGATTAGACGCAGGGACCTTAAAAATTAAGGCGTCTGAGGCTTTACACGTATAATCATCTGATTGGTAGACGCAAAGAGTGTCTCGTCCCTGTTGTTTAGACGCATCCTTTGTTTATTTTTGCAAATTACTTTGGTCAAATGTTTATTTGTGCAATTATCCTTTAAAAAAATGATCGAGATGACAGGCTAAACTTATATATATAGTATATAGATTATTTTATAAATTTAACACTATAATAGGACACCATGTTTTATTTTTATAAAACATAAATAGCATGTTAATTAAACAGGTGATTGAAATTACAACATTTATACCTCGTTATTTTTAGGCCTAGGAAAATCGCTATCTAAAATGTAAGTCAGTCCAATTTTGTTGACTTTGATATTCATATAATAAGCTTTATAATATTATCAAACCTTTTTTATATATCATCAAAATTTTCCATATTTAAGTGGTTGCTTTTTTATTACGACCAGACGTCACTGAAATATATGAGACCCTTGTTTAATATTATCGTTAAATAATTTACTTAATCTAACGTATATTTATAGAACGTTTATTAAACTTTGACAAAAAAAAAATCTTTTTGTATACGTGACGAAAAAGAACAGGAAAAAGATTCCTTCAAACTCGTGCATAACTTCATGTAAATCTCAATGTTGGTCTTTTAAAAGCTAGACTTGAGTTAATCTTAATGAGTAGTACCAGGCTAAAGTGAAAATCATTTTATAAACGAATTCAAGCAAGTTTCATACATCAATTTGGTTAAGGTCATGAGTATAAACAAGTTTGTTATGTACTTACATAAATATGCAAGGCTTAAGCCTAATCAAGTTTGGCTCAACTCTTTTACACCCCTAAATATATATACTCAGTATTTTATGTAGTACCCCAGGAATTACTCGAAACATGACAACCAATCGAAAACGAATTAAATTCTCATGGTTATGCATATTAGAACGTGACAACTAAAACAACAAGAATACCAAATGACGTACTAGAATCTAATAATAACAATTAACCAAATTTTTGTTAAGTTTAAAAAAGTTGATGCCGAGACGACTAAAAGAATGGAAACACTATCCAACATCGGCCAACCTCAATTAATATGAAGCCGTCAAAAAACACATTTGATCAGTTATATGAAGTGAATTTAATTTAGGGGACAATCCCAGACACATGTGTTTTGGAAAATTTGGCAAACATTAAAAACCATCGACTAATAAATACACCTAGAACCATCTCCCGCCAACTAACCTTCCTATAGTGACCTCCCTCCAAGTCTCCAACCATTGCCACCACTCTTACCGGCATCGGATAACCATCTTCCAGCCAACCGCCACTGCGGGCCCCTAAGACCATGAGGTGTGGCTTTAACTCCTCACAATACCTCAGTGTCATATCAACGTCACAATATTGTTTACTTCACCGCTTAACCATGGAAATTATGTTGTTCATATAAATTTTCATGCGGAAGCGGTTTTCGTATTTGGGTTGGGTTTGTTGGTTTGGCCTTGCGGCCGGAGGCCGCTTGGTTTCTAGCCAACGACTCTCAAAATGGCTAGGTGGATATTTGTATAAGAATTATAGAGATGGAAAAAAGTGTTTTTCTTATTAATGTTTGGTACTAGTACATTACAAGGAGGAAACAACCTCCTATATAAATACATAAAGGAAAAGATAAAATGGGGAAATAACTAAACATGGTGCACAAAATAAGGAGATAATATTGGGCATAATGCATGGCATAATGCAGGAAGACTTTGACTACAATTATGACCATTTGACTAGTCAAGTGGTCATAATCTCCAATAGTTCACTACCCTCAAGTGAAAATTCCAAGTTTTTCCATGGTGTAATCAACGCGAATTTATCCAGCAAAAGAATAAATGGGGTGTTACTTGATGGCGAGTGGATCACTAGTCCTACGTTCATTAAGGATAGAGCTTTCTCCTTTTTTGAGGACAAATTGAAGGAGCCAATGCAGAGGAGACCTAAATTGATATGTTCAAACATTAACAAAATCTCAGACTCGGGATGCGGAATCGCTATGTAGACCTTTCACCCTTCAGGAGATAAAAGACGCGGTTTGGGCATGCGACGGTGACAAAGCGCCCGGGCCGGACGGGTTTAATTTCAAGTTCTTGAGGAGGTGTTGGAACGGGTTTCAAGGAGATTTTGTTAGACTTTTCGAGGAATTCCATAACGGGGCAGCCGTGGGTGCCGGTTGCGCATCGTCTTTCATAGCCCTCATCCCGAAGAAAAAGACCCTTTGGATTTCAAGGACTACCGGCCGATTAGTTTGGTGGGATGTGTAAACAAGGTTATTTCTAAGGTACTAGTAGCAAGGATCAAGACAGTCATTGGCAAGCTAATCTCACCGGAGCAATCCGCTTTTCTAGCCGGTAGGAACATTACGGACGGGCCTCTTATTTTGAACGAAGTAATCGGGTGGATGAAGAAGGTTAAGCGACAAGGTTTGTTGTTTAAAGTGGATATCGAAAAGGCATACGACTCGTTGAACTGGGAGTTTCTTGAATCCGTTTTGATTCAAATGAACTTCTCGGCTAAGTGGGTCAAATGGGTCATGGCAATTGTTACTTCGGCGCGTGCTTCCGTTTTAGTTAATGGATCACCAACTCAAGAGTTTGTTTGCTCCCGGGGCTGAGACAAGGCGATCCTCTATCCCCTTTTCTGTTTTTAATCGCCATGGAGGCGCTTTCGGGGATCATGAGAAGGGCATCCAATGTGGGACTCTTTAAGGGGCTATTTTGCGGGTCGGGTGGACTCAAGATGTCACATTTGCTCTACGCGGACGATGTGGTATTCCTCGGGGATTGGTCCGTATCAAATGCAATGAACCTCAAGAGGATTCTTAGGTGCTTTTATCTCGTCTCGGGCTTAAGGATCAACTTGGGGAAGAGTTGTGTTTTTGGAATAGGTGTTAATAATGCGGAGACGCAAATGATGGCTGAGGTATTAAGATGCAAAGCTGGCTCGTTTCCTTTCACGTATCTTGGCTTGCAAGTCGGTGCCAATATGAATCTTTGCAAGCATTGGAAGCCGGTTGTCGATGCTCTTCGGAACAAACTTTCCATTTGGAAGGCAAAGACCCTATCCTTCGGTGGTCGGGTGACACTAATCAAGTCGGTACTTAACGCCTTACCTTCCTACTATTTTTCTTTATATAAGGCCCCTAGGAAGATAATTGATCAGTTAGACAAGTTGCGTCGTGTGTTCTTTTGGGGTGGCTCCGAGGAAAAGGCGAATATGAATTGGGTTGCTTGGCAAAGGGTTTGTGCCCCGGTTGACGTTGGTGGCTTAGGCTTCGGTTCTCTCCTTGATTCGAATTTGTCCATGCTTGCCAAATGGTGGTGGAGATTCAAAATTGACTCCAGCGCACTTTGGAGAAAAATGGTTTGGTCTATTCATAGCTCATCCAGGGATTGGAACCCAATCCCGGCTAAGCTCTCTATTTCTGGGCCGTGGAAGCAGATTCACTCGGCGATGCAGGTTGTTAAAGGGTTCGGGGTGGACGTGGGTTGGGCCATTAAGGGTATTGTGGGTAATGGGTTGGGTACACTTTTCTGGCTGGACAGCTGGGCTCTCGATGTCCCCTTGGCAGTAGCTTTTCCAGCTTTATTTGCGCTGGAAAGTCGTAAATCAGCTTCTGTCAGGGATCGGGTGCTTCATACGGGTCTCGGGTGGGGTTGGGCTTGGAAAAGGGTGTCTCTCTCTGCAGCTGAACTGGCTGAATTGCAGCTTCTGCAGCAGCTGGTCGCTGTTCCTGTTCTGTCAGATGCTAAAGACGGGTGGGCTTGGGGTCTTGGGGTTGGGTGCGAGTTTTCGGTGGGTGCTTTTATAGGTTTGTTGCAGTCATTCAGGTGCGAACAAGTCCCTTTCGTGATGAAGTGGAACTCTTGGATACCCAAAAAAGTGGCGATAGTGGCTTGGCGCGCGGAAATGAACAGACTTCCTACACGATGCGCGCTTCAACATAGAAACATCCCTATTGATTCTGAGCTGTGTCCATTCTGTGGGGAATGCCCAGAAACTGCGGATCATCTCTTCCTGGCTTGCGGCTTCTCTCAAACATTATGGCAACTTGTCTTCCAATGGTGCAAAGTAGGTTCAACTTTCCTGTTCCACATGAAGGATGCCCTGCAGCTGCATGATTACGTGGGCGGCTCCCGGCAAAGAAAAAAGGCTTTCAACGCGGTTCTTTTGACGACGATTTGGTGTATTTGGAAACACAGGAACGAAGCGGTTTTCAACCAAACACAGGTGCTCATTCACAAGGTGATTGGTGACATTAAGGCCTTTAGTTTGTTTTGGATAAAGGCTAGGGCGAAACAATCTTCTCTTGATTGGGATGTATGGCGTAGTTTTAATTTGTCTAGAATAGGGTGGTGATATTTTAGCATCGCTTGTATATATGGTGACGAATATGTAAGGTGTATGCTAGTTTCCCGCTAGCGAGGCGTAATAAATCTTTTGTTGATCGTTAAAAAAAAAAGTTCACTACCCTCATACTTGTCTCGAATCCAAAACTGATACGAATATCCAAGTCTTCATCGTTGTCGAGCAGTTGAAATGTGTAAATATATGTTACACCGATTCAAACACGCGCCAAAACTACTTAATAGAACAAAAAACACATTATTTTGAAACCAACTCAATTTTCAACAAATTTATATTGTAATTTATAAAACTTAAAGAACATTGCGTATTTGTTTTTTTTTTTAAGTTAACAAGCACATGTTATTAGAGAAATATCAAACTAAGTGATTAATGAAATATGCTTGTGTTGACCTGACAAGGGTTTCCCCCTTGGTAGGTTTGCGAGACAGCGGCTTTGCACCAGGACATGCAGTTTTGAGGGCAGAAGCTAAGAAGGTTGCTAAGCACGAAGCAGCCTGTTTAGAGAACCAACATGTGGTCCTGCCGTTTGCTTTTGACACATTTGGATCTCTAGCCCCTAAAGCAGTACGGTTTCTGAAACGAGTGTAGAAGGTGGTCCACAGTGACTCGCAAAGCCCTAAGAACCAAGGGTTTGTGTTTAGCAGGATAGGCTTTGCGATTCAAAAGGGGATAGCGGCGCAGCTTGTTGCCCGCTTACCCACCATCTAAATGTAACTTGTTTTGTCTTGGTATGAAATGAAAAGAGTAAAGATTAAAAAAAAAGTTGTTTATCTTCTTTCAGTTATTCGATCAAATAGTATCGATCCTTCAACCTCGTTTAACGTTGTATACATACAGTCTCCAAATCTGATTATTCTAAACAACCTGATTGCAATAGTGACCTATGTATACGTTTTGCATGCAAATGGTTTTGTAGTTGAACCACTTCCGTTGAAAGGGTGTAGTCTGGTCCGTTTTTTTTTGTGTTTTGACATCATATATACAAAAAAGTAAAAAACTTGTATTGATTTGCAACAGATCATTTAATGTGCTATTTCAACCATAATTCATAATTGAGTGTGAATATATAGGGTAGAAGCTAAGTAGCATTTATATCTATCTCTTTGGGCGACTCCATCATACTTGATTGCTTGCAGCCGTCCAAGATCTTCTTGGTGATCCGTCACGGTCAACAGTAAGGTTAATGCTGACCAAAGGGACCATAATAATTATGCAAATTATGTGACTATATTAATGACTACACTTTTTTTATTTTTCTGCACATGTTCAGAAAACGTAAGAGAAAAAGAAGAATTATAGACATGCCAAACAATTAATGTTTTGAGAAGTCGTTTGGTTATATTTCTTTAATCACATTTAAGCTTTCTAACTTTCAAATTTCCAATTTTTTTTTTTATTTTTTTTTTTTGAATAAAGAAGATGAAGGATTGAAAAACAGACCATGTTCGTCTCTTTTTACATATAAAATTCATCCGTCCAATTCGGGTGAAGTTCACCCGAATTGAACATGGCTCTATGAAGAGACTCCTCCCAAATTTGTGGGGGGGGGGGGGGGGGGGGGGGGGGGTCTCCGCCCAAGAAAAGGTATAGCATAAACAATCAGATTAAAAGGTTATGGTGACATGTAACATACAAAAACTCTATTTGATCAGACGTGAAATAATCTTAAGAAAACCTAGATAAATCATGTTTTTCCTTCGGATAATCACATTTTGTTCGCTTTGTAAAGACGAGGAATGCAACCTTTTAATTCCAATAGAAAATAAATTGTCGTTGTAGATTTGAAGTGGTGAACTGTACGGGTGAGTGTCTTGCGGTTCTCAACCACCAAAACTGTGAACCCGACCCAAAACCATCAAGAGCCAGAACCATTTTCATCGTAAGGGTCGATTATTGGTCATGCCTGTCCGCAATTAAATGTGAACCCTGAGAACCTAAGTAAACGAGGCCTTTTTTCCTACAGAAGTTTGTTATCCCCCACTATTGTTGAGGCGTTAATTTAAACACAGGACTAGATTCGAAAGGGGATAATAGAAATAAACGAAGATGAGGAGATAGAGAAATTCGAAGAGTTCGCAAAAGGTACGTTTTATTGTTTTGTTTAATCACATTCTATTGTTTGAATGGTTTATTTAGATGTCTTTTTATGGTTTGAATGCTACTACTTTTGATGGTTCGAGTGTTGCTACTTTTTCGTTAGATGTTTTTGATGGTTTGAAGAAAAATTTATTAGATATTTACTGTTCAAAATTTGATCACAAATGTTATTCCTAGTTCCAACTGCTTACAACATGTTCCGTAGGCTAGTATAAGGTTTGGTTCACATATAAAAGGCCGACATGAAAAGCCCAGTACAACATCCCAAGGCCACTGCACAAATAAAAAGCCCAATTCAGTGAACAAGCCCATAAGCATACAGTACTCTGCTTCTGGCGCAGACCCATGACATGCCCGAACCTTTAAATCTTTTACGAAAACCCCCCCCCCCCCCCCCCCCGTGCCGTATTGTTATAAGGTTTGGTTATGGTGGTTTTTAGGCTGTAAACGAACCGAACGAACACGAACACAGGCGTGTTCGTGTTTGTTCATTTAACTTTAACCGAACACGAACACGAACACGAACACATAACCGAACACATTTTTGTGTTCGTGTTCGTTCATTAAGAAATTTGTCGTGTTCGTGTTCGTTTATGTTCGTTCATTTAAAACATAAACGAACAGTTCATGAACATAAACGAACACAAATGATCAATAAAAATGAACTCAAATGAACATAAACGAACGTAAACGAACACAAACAAAAACATGTTAATAATGATTCATCACAATTCAACCAAGTCTAATACATCACAATGCAACCAAAACCAAATATCAGGGATGAGAAATACGGTGGCGCTATGGTCTGTGGAGACGGGGATGAGGGACACGACGACACTGTGGAGGACGGAGAGTGGAGACGGGGCTGTGGAGGCCGGAGGCGATGCTGTGGAAGTGGTCAGCCAGAAGTAGAAGAAGGTAGGGTTATGGAGTGTGCAGAAGAAGGGAGGTGGATTGTGAAGTAGGATAGTGTCTGATCACTGATATGGTTGGAGTGTTAGGGTTAAGTTTAAGGTTTTAGAACATATGAATTAAGATACTTAACAAAAGGAAATAAATAATACAAACAAAGTCAAGTTTGATTAAACGAACATTAATGAACGAACATAAATGAACATAAATGAACATAAACGAACGTTCATGAACATAAACGAACGAACAAAACGTGTGTTCATGTTCGTTCGTCGTTTAATTAAACGAACACAAAATTGTGTTCGTGTTCGTTCATTTATTTAAATAAACGAACATAAACGAACTTCCCGCCGAACAGTTCCCGAACAGTTCATAAACGTTCGGTTCGTTTACAGGCCTAGTGGTTTTGGTCCCCCAGCGAACTGAATCAAAATCGAGAGAGCGGCAAACAATGGGAGTAGGTGCCGCGTATCACAATTCACAAAGAACATGAGGAAACGTGTGTCCTAAATGGATGTCCTATTCCATATAAAACCACATATAAAGCACACCTAACTTATGTATGGTACATGTACTGATGAAGTTTGTAAAACAAAAAAGACTTGATGAATTTGTAGACTTGTAGTGATCTTCCCGCAATTACTTTACAAGAGGGAAGTAATTTAATGAGTCAAACGGGGACAGAGAAGGTATAGGTGGCCAACGAGGGTGGAAAGCGTTAGGAGGAAGCCACGGTTAGACGAAGGATGTTGGTAAATATAGTGGTGGTCGTTGGTGCCTTGGTGGTGTTGAGGGCATGATGAGAAGTGAGGACGTTGGTAGACGAGTGAGAACCTAGGCGAGCGAGAAGGTTGGGGTTCAACATTTCTTCTTCAAGTTTTTAAAAAATTATGTATTTTATGACTTTAGCCATTTTTTTTCTAAAAAAATATGTATTTAGTTCGGGTCCGCCTAACGATAAAATATATACTCGGGCAGTCGGGCCAAAGTATCTAAATTCTTACAATTGAAATATTTCTCAGATTCAAGCCACTAGTCCAGAAGCAGCCACATTACCAGGTCAACATCACCATATCCATAATAAATAGAAGTAGTGGCCAAGAAAAAAGATACACTAGTGATTAAATTATATACACAAACAGATGAAAATTTGAAATGAGAGCAGGATAAGGTGAAAATGGCAATAAGGGCTTACATAACTACACTGGTTTCATCCATTCATGCAGCTGAAAACATTGAAGGAGGAAACAGAGGTTCAAGATTCACAAGAACAAGAGTTACAGAGAGTAATGGTGGACTAGAAGGAAGAAGAGCACTTCTTCTGTCAACTGTCGTTGCTGCTGCCGCAACTGACTCGCAGACTCAGCTTCTTCAAAGTATGTACTACTATTATTTCTCAATTGAGTTGTCCAATCTTAATGTATGAAAGTAGATGATAACTAGCCACGAGCTAACATCAAATGGCTTTTATTCAGAGTACCTGAAGAAATCACAGGAGAACAAAGAAAAGAACGATAAAGAGGTAAATAAAAGAATGATGTTGGTTTTACTTCATCCATAGTTGTTAAAAGCCATCGCCTCTTGCGCCTATGCCCATTTTTCAGGCCAGGCGAGGCAATTGCGCTTTAAGTCGAGGAAATTGCGCTTTAATTCTCCAGGTGATAGTTTAGGACTTTAGGCGTAGATTCCGGCGAGATTCCCAAACTCCCAAGAGTTTCCAGCCGAGTTCTGTAAATTATGGCTAGATTCCAGCTGGATTTCTACTTTTATCTAAGGAAAACTACTTTTATAAACTAATATTTTAAAACTTTTGATACTAATTAGATGATATAAATGTTAGACAATAGCTTTTGTTATTTTATTCAAAAAAAAATAATACTATTTTACTAACACATAATATATTTTTACTTTTTTCCTTTGTTCGCTTTTTTTGGCTTTTTTTTGTCTGAGGCCCTCACCTTTTTTCGCCTTGCGCCTAGGCCTCAGGCGAGGCCTACGCGCCTTGAGTGCGCCTAACACATTTGATAACTATGGTTTCATCATATAAGTGTTCATCATTGAATTTAAACTACTGAGGTATACATGTTCATCAGATGTTTTGCTGTTAAATAAGAAGATAACAAAACAGGTGAATGCACATGTCTATGTGTTCAAAGCTTGTAAATCGCTTTGAAAGTATAAGAAAAACTAAGGTACTAACGGCGATTTATAATTCAACTGTTACCGAACTAATTCATGCTTCTATTTCAGAGACTAGACAGCTACTACAAGCGCAATTACAAGGACTACTTTGCGTATGAGGAAGGCACAATCAGACAGAAGAAAGAACTCACAGAAACAGAGAAGGGTATTCTTGATTGGCTTCAAGCTAACAAATAATATGTACCCTCTTTCCAGTCTATGTAATCTCATTTCCATTTCGGAACAAATATTACGTTCTATTAACGAGCCAGTTATGCGTTGCGATGTACTTTACAATCTCCATTAACACCTTAAAAGAAGAACAAAAAGACCAATAATATAGTTATAACAACAAAATACAAAGCAGACTGTGAATCTATATGTTCATGAGTTAATCTACAGGAGTTAGATACTTACAATACCGAACCCGTACAAAAGATCAAAGATTTTAACCCATTTTATCAAGAATCTGTTCAATCTGATCAGAAACTATATTTGCAACGATCTCAGGCGAGAATTTATCGAGCATATCTTTTCTGGCTTGCTTACCTTTACGCTTACCTTCGTCTGGATTGTCCATCACATGTCTCATAAGAAACCTTAGTTTATCAACAGAAGGCTCAGCCCACAAATGCCCTTTAAATGGGCCATCAATAACTTCACTCATTCTATCAACGGTTAACGGGTAGCTATTTTCATCAGTCAAATACTCCGTTGGGCCAGACCAGTTCGTTGCAATCACGGGCAAAGACATAGCCATGGCTTCCACAATAGGCCGGCCCCATCCTTCCCCTCTAGTCGGCAAAACAAAAGCATCAGCCGCTTTATAAAGTTTCGGAAAATCAACTTGAGCTATGTGCGAATCAATCACATAAACCGGAGCCCAACCGTTTACAGGTTTTTCTAACTCGCTATCCTCCACGAACTCCACAATCTTGTTACCGAAATTGCTATCGGAATGGTACGGATTTGTTAACAAGTATAAACAAACATCGTCTAAAGAATCGAATTCTTTGAGATACGATCGCAACAACACATCCCAACCTTTTCGATACTCCCACTTAAACACACTCAAGAAAACAAACGCGTTTTTCGTGTTTAACTTTAACCCGTTAGAACGTGAACCAAGTACCAAATCCCCTAACGACGAAACATCTAACGACGCATACTTAACCGGATCAAAAAACTCCGTATCTACAGCTTGCACAACTTTCACAACTTTAACCGGATCAACCCCACTTTTAACAAAAGTATCCACATGAAACTCAGTAGGAACCCAAACCATATCCATCGCATTACACCTCCTAACATGCTCAGCATTCACCCTATCCGTCTCAAACATGGTTCGACCAATCGCAAACCTAGTATTAACCGGAGGACAACGCGTAGTTTGAAACAAAGACGGATACCAAGCACCAGGCTCACTATGACACACCACAATAGACTCATCTAACCTACATTGAGTTTCAACAAGTTCGTAAGCTAAATTCCTAACCTCTATAGGCAAACCCTCCCAATAATTAACATTTTCACTATCCCCATGTTGTGCAATAGCTAACCTAAACTTATTATTGTTATTATTATTGTTATTGTTATTGTTGTGGTGGTTTAGGGATAATATGTAGGACCATGCTTCAGAACAATAGCCACCACCAGAGATGAAAGGAGCCATCCATAGGAGGCAGTGGTTAGGGGTTGGGTTAGGGTCTTGGTTAGGGGTTGGGTTAGGGTTTAGGATTGGAGGGTTAAACCCTAGAAATTGGGGGATTTTATTGGTTTGAGGAGTGATGAAGGAGAATAATATTGCAATGAAGATTATTATTATTGTTGGGAGGATACAAGTTGATTTGAGGGTTGAAGTTTGTGGAGGGGTGTTATTGGAATTCATAATAATGTGATTGTGAAGAAAATCAGATCATGTGTATAATGTGTGTGTGTGTGTATAGAGAGAGAGAGAGAGAGTACCAAAACAGAGGATTTAGTAGAGAGTTAATAGTTTAGTCGGTGTCAGTGTAGGTGAGTTGGATTTGTTCCGATGAGTGAAATTCCGGTTGTTGATGCTCTGTCTGATGTAAAACAAATGAAAGAACTGTTTGTATCAAATACAACCCCCACAACAAAGACGGAAATGCCCTTCTCGCACTGGCACTTAAAATAAACTTACTCATCGTTTTGAGCCTTGTTAGGTGGGGGCGTAAAACCATGCTACATTGCTACTAGTGTTGTGGGATTAGAGGCGTAAAACTGTGTTAAGTGGAAACCGAATGACGACCAATGCTGAGAAAAATCGAAAAACAAAAAAATTGAATTTTTTAACACCAAGTGATTCACGTGACGTAAAAAGTAGATGAAGTCGAATTTATAGCATGAAAGTTGAGGGTAGAAAA
This sequence comes from Ambrosia x helenae, assembly GCA_030844895.1. Taxonomy (NCBI): domain Eukaryota; kingdom Viridiplantae; phylum Streptophyta; class Magnoliopsida; order Asterales; family Asteraceae; genus Ambrosia; species Ambrosia x helenae. Next base: position 15,942 of record JAUTDX010004805.1, on the reverse strand, counting down.
ACCCCGAGGGACCAAATGCGACTAGCAAAAACCGTGCTAAGTAGCAACCAAACGAAAAAAAACCTGTAGACCATATTAGACAACCAAAAACCGTGTTAAGTAGCAACCAAACGATGACTAAATCCAGTAAAAAGCGTAAAACAAAAACTAAAACCCAAGTTCATTTCACTTTTGTTGCAAATTATAAAAACCTAAAATTTGTTACAATTAATTGTTTTGGTATTCTTTTGTTCGTCTAAATTGCAAATTTAAAAATTCAACAATGTACATAAATTCAGTTGGTTTACAAGAAAAAAAATTAGAGATGTATAAATTATAATGGTTAGTATCAAGATTAAAACCAAAGCTAAAATAATCGGTTAGTACTTTAGTTATGTTTTCATTAACACAAACTCATAAAATAAAGATAAGTAAGAATTACTATGTTAGACTTTGTATGTGTGATACGTGCACTAATATGCTACTTGGTCAACACAACCATGCACATGTTACATGTAGTCTTCGTACCCACGTTGCCTACTACTTTTTTCAATTCATTTAGTGTTTATCTATTTTAATGTCAAGTAGTGGAGTAGTGGCTAAGTTAGTTATTTCCTTTTGTAAGCCTTTAAAAGGCATCGTAAGTTTAACAGAGAAGATGAATAAGAATATTATGAAGAAAGCTTTGTGCTTGAATCTCTCCTCCTCTTGATTTCTTGGAAGTTTTGTAGGTTTTTCTTTGTAAAACCTATCAATGTGTTGTTTGAGATGATACTTCTTCGTGGTTGTCAATAACAACTTAATATTTAAGAAATAAGAATGTGTCATAATTTATATATATGACATGAAAAAAATGAACATTTTGATAGGTTTTACAAAGAAAAACCTACAAAACTTCCAAGAACTCAAGACAAGAATAGAGATTAAGCACAAAGTTTTGCAAATATTTTTCTTCTTCTTTTGTTACTGAACTCAACATTCTTAAATACAATATGCAAAATAAAAAGATGGTGAACGTGGCTAACTAAAACAAAGGAAATAACTTGCATGAAACATTATGCAAAGAACATGGACGAAACATAGGTAACTAAAGATGAAGACTAGCATGCATTCATGCATAAAAGTAGGACACTCCAACGCAGGGGAGGACCTAGTTAATAACTAGGTGCCGCGTCCGTTGCTGCTCAACTTCGTGCGCGTAGTGGAAAATTAGTGGAAAATTTGGTTTTTTTTACGAAATTTGGAAAACGTTACTACTAAAATGAAAAAAATGATAAACGTTACTACTGAAATTCATTTCTAAATCCGCCACTGCTCGAACGTGGGTATGTATCACATTTCCTTATAATTTTTTTTAAGAACCGCGTTTTTTCATCCACACCATAAACATCAAAATTGGACTGAGACTTTTTTTTATTGATGTATATTGTCTGTTGTCATGTTTTTTTAGAGATTAAATGTCCACACCATAAACATCAAAAAGGGGACGCTCTTGCGGGCCACATTTTGTGGATGAAGAAGCCAATCAAAACCCCCCATTTGAAAGGGGGGCACCGTTCATCACCAAACCACAAAAGTTAGCCAACTATAGCGAAAGCGAATGAAGTTGGGTTTGCGGGAATACATGATACACAAAACCCTCATCTTTTATACCATACTCACTCACTTCTTTTATTTGACAAAGGTATAGATTTTATTAGCATACAAATTCAAATGGCAATGCAACATATAATCCACATAAGTTGTGACTATTTAGACACTACTTTGACCAATATATATACCCATATCCAACAAAAAGAGAAGTCCTCTCAGCAGGAACCAACCACATAGTATAAAATGAATTGCATTACATATCTCGATAGATTTTATTAACATACTGATAAAGACCACTTTTGAGCAGCAGATGGAAAACAGCATAAAGATGAGAGAGATGGAGAATGAGATCAAGAAATTCACTTCATAACTTATTCATTCCGCTATAATGTAATAACTACCAAGGAAATAAAAGAAACCGGCAACCTAGAAGGCTAGAATGTACGGGTGATGCATGGGATGTGGCCCGTGGCCGTGGGCATGGGACGAGAGAGTCATGGCACGTATCATTCTCCACTGCTCAAACGCTCATTGTGCTCAAGGAGGGAATTTGGATATTGTGCTCAAGGAGGGAATTTGGATAGGACTTGGTGAAGGGTCATGGTGGCCGCCACTCAGTCGCTCTGATGGCATCTGGAAAAGATTTGGTGAAGCACCAAAGTGGCCGCAAATCACTTTTCTAAGGTATTTTTGACCGGTGTTATTTTCACCTCTTTTAGGTGGTTACCATTGCGACCTTTTCTCCTCATTTGCTACTTTGGCGATGGTGGTGGTGGCTCCTTATGTGGGTGTAGGTGATGCATTTGAGATGATTGTGCAACTATTCATGCAGATGGCGTGATTGAGGGGGCTAGTTTTGGTGGTGGTCGGCGTGATTGAGGGGGCTAGTTTTGGTGGTGGTGCAGCTGTTGGTGTAGATGGTGCCGTTGAGGGGGGCACGTTTCGGATCAGTAACTAGAGAAGTTTTAGTGCCATGTAGTAGGCCATGAGTGGAGAAAGAGAAGTAAGAGTATGGATGGCTATAGAACTCCCCGGAACTCGGTGTTGGTTCAGTGAGAGGCCTAGGTAGATCACATATGACGAGAATGGCTTATATGTAGCTTGTGTCCGATTAAGACTTGACCCATGCTGAGCCAACAACTCACATACACGGAACTCGTCATTGGTTACGTTATGAGTGTCCATAATCGAATCTCGAATCTTATCATAATCGAATCTCGAATCTTATACCAAATAGAAAACGAAGATAGCTACAAATTAAGACCAAGAAATTCTCCTATAATCAAATTAAGACCAAGAAATAACCATCAAGAAACTATAAGTTTCTTTCCTTTTTTATCAAACCAGAGATTTATTCAGAATTCACAGTTTGAAAGGTTATATAATTTACATATCATATATTTAAACAACGTCAAGTCTCAATATACGATATTGAAACATGAACAGTCAACCTTTTACATTTTGGACAGAGGGCGGCTCAAGCTAGCTTCGATTGATCCATGTGGTTCATCTGTTGGCAGGTACACGTCGTCTTCAAACTGTCAAGATATATCAACAAAAAACACTACACATAAGCACACAAAGCAACATTTCACTTCAACTAAAATCATCAACAAACTGAAAAATAAAATTCTACCTTCACGATGACTGGATTGACTTTGCTTGATAAATTTACTGGCAGGAAATGGATGTTGGGCATTTTCAAATGGATTGATGATATATCTGGAAAACTGAAATTATACGCAGTCTCAAATATCAGCATGTTTATACGCATTCATACACACAAAGGCGCGTTCATCACATAAACAAGAACTGTGAATCCGCACAATGTTGTAAAAATCGGCCTAGGCGGCCGCCTAGGCGCTAGGCTGAAGGTAATATCGGAAATAAGCCCTAGTCGGAGTTCTGAGAGTTTTGGCCATTAGGCGGACTTAGGCGGTGGTTTTTTTTATTTTTTAATTTTTTATTTTATTTTTTAAATTTCTAAGTATTATGCGTATATATCTTAACATATTTTCAAAAAAACACCTAAATTTGTGTATATATAAATACGTATAAAATACCAAAACGCCTAATTCCGCCTAATTTTCGCCTAGTCCCGACTAGTCCCTAAGCTGGACCTCACCGCCCGCCTGGCACCTAGCGCCTTTTGCAACATTGAATCCGCAGACATTGACTAGATGTAATGAAAGAAAGAGTGGATCTATAGTTACATAACTACCTTCTATTACAACATAAGTAAGAGGTACAAGCAGATGTCTTCTTAAAATTAGTTTAGTATTGAGTGTAACTCTCATATAGACAATTCTACCTATTGCTTAACTGTGATACATAAGACAGTTATGTAAGTGGACTATATTTAGCATGTACTACATACAAGTGCTTATATGCTTCTTGCAATTCTCATTGGTTATGTATGAATGCTCACCAAGTTCTATCTCAATGTGTGTGTGTGTATGAACAAGTGCTTATAACCAATATCTATATCTTTGTGTATGTGTCAGTGTGTGCATGAATAAAGCCTTGGGGAAGCCAATACCTGCCAAGAACAGCTTTTGCCATATCATAAAGAGTAGCCTGAACAGATGGGCTGTACACGCCTTCTTTAGGAGGACCGAAGAAAGTGTCCATCAAAACCTTCTTCACACGGAGGTATTTTTCAGTGAATTGATGTGGCTTATTGTTAATACTTGATAATGATTCAAATTGATATCTGCATATCAGAATCAACACATTTACAATAATAATTGAAAAATCTTGTAGAATATATTACAAAATAATAATAATAATAATAATAATAATAATAATAATAATAATAATAATAAGTTACCTCCATGATGCAGAGACTTCTGTTGCAAGCATCCTCTCTCGCGTTTCAGGCAGTATTGTGTTTTGGTCACGTACGAAACCCACGAAACCCGACTGTTATTAAGACCATTTGACATAGTTACTTTGACATTTTTTTTCATCTAAAGGAAGTCTTTGACATGAAGTATTTCAGAATGAAAGTAGCTTACTTGTGTCGTCTTCAGCAATGACAAACCAACAACACCAGAAGTCAACTGCAAAGAGCCATTCTTCTGTACGGTAACTTCGGTTGTATGGCTCTCAGATCCAAGTTTAAAGCCTATTAATATGTTTTTTTATCATTTTTTTTCAATTTGTTATACATCTTCTAGAAATAATCATAGATTAAAGGGACTCAAAACAGAATTTCAGAATTTATGAGTTAATACAAATCCACATATGCAGCATGGTTCTTCGGATTCAATAATACAATTTTCTTCCAAATAAACATCAAACCTCTTGCTTTAGAAGCATGCTGCTATATTAATTTGGGGAAATGACTTGCATAAAGTAAAGCATGAATTTTCTTACCATGATCATGGGGTTGACCATTCATGCTGATACGCTCCCATGGCTTTTCGACAATCTTGACGATTGCAGCGGTAACCTAAAAAATAAAACAAATGAAATTTCACAAGAACCATAAAAATTCTGTATGGCTAATTGGTAACTAATCAATCAAGTATAACAAATTTGTATTGTGCCAGTAAAAAATAACATAATGCTCCTTTGAATCTTCTTCTTTTTCTTTTTCTTTTATCTACAGATACCTTTCCCTTATATATCTAAATCAAACTACTTCTACATAAATGACATCCAGTAAACACAATTATCCATCCCTGATTATATAACTAACAACGTTTTGACCATTCATGAGAGATCCAAAATGCTTACCTGTGGATAGAATGAAGTAAAATGCTTAGCAAGTATAATTGCAAACTCCTCCACAGAAACTTGTTCTTTACACTCCTTTGCTTTCACATATACCTGCAATACCATCATCCAGTAAGTGTGGTCATACTTAACTAATATAATAATAGATCACATACATTATATGTGAATTGTGATCAAATCAATGTTGGAATTCCAATCCAATTAAGCTAAAATTTGGGGATTTAAACTCTAATTTGTCACAAAGAAGATCCGCTGATATAATCATACAAATAATAGGGCTGCAAATGAGCCGAGCCGAGCCCGAGCTCGACTAGGCTCTAGCTCGAGATCGATTAATTTATAAGAGCGCGAGCTCGGCTCGGTTCAAGCTTTGTTTTTAAAGCTCGAGCTCGGCTCGTTGGTAGTTTCTCAAGCTTGAGCTCGGCTCGGGCTCGGCACGTTTAGTATTTATTAGTTAATATATTAAATTAAATAATATAAATAACAGGCTCGATCGCTCGATAAGTCAGAAGCTCGGCTCGACTCGTTTATTAAACAACTTTACATGTGGGGTAAATAGTATAAAATATTAATAAAATTAATATTATACTAAGGCTCGTCGATCCTGGCTCGATAAGGCTCGGCTAGTTTTTAGCTTTTTATCGAGCCGATCTCGAGCAGTTCGTGAGCTGCTCGGCTCATTTGCACCCCTTTGATACAATTCTATAATTCTGAAAACCTAGAAACCAGATCGAAAACGACAGCATCGAATCACACGCATACATCAAATCAAATCAGATAAGCAAATGAAAGAGTAGACAGATAACGTACAGTGTTTTTCATGGTATCAGTAGCGACAATATCTGAATTATCAGCACGAACGTATGACTTAATACAATCAGATAAAAGACTGATACTGACGTTCCATTCAACGAAAGAATGACGGCCATCACTGGATCTCCAGACTCTACCGACTCTAACACGCTCCTTTCCATGTCTCTGTTCGAATATGTTTCCATCGATTTTGATTTGATCACTGGCCGCCATGTTTGTTAGTTCAGAGTGTTTATACCGTACACGACATTGATGTCATTACTGTTGCTTATATATAAAGCTTAAACAAGGGGAGGATAACTGTGGCTGTAGCGGTGTAGCCCACAGAAAATTGACTAGTGGAGTATGGCGTCATTATTTAGTTTTTTTCATTCTTTTTTTTTTTTAAGTTTGTGGGCTTTGGTAGCCCATAATCCCCATATAGTATGTCAATCGGGTATGGAATTACCTAATCTCATACCCGTTTCATACTAGTGAAAATTTTCAAATGTTATCTTATATTGGGGCCTATACTAGCCGCGCTTAATACATACAGGTCTCGTATGTTTTAGGTTTTACGTATACTCGTCGGGCTCGGGCCGGCATCTACCAACCCATAAGGCTACGGGGTGTGAGTTAGGGGAAGGGATCGGGGAGCTGATGTAGCATCCTTCCCCGAACGACAACAACCCCCCCTCCCCCTTCCAAGGGGATATATCCCCGTCTGCCTCGATATAATTGGTTTGTGTGGTAAAAAGTGGAGTGAATGGGGGACGGGACCCCCCCTGTGTTGATGAAAGAGAGGGAAAGTGTACACCACACCCTATAGCCTAAGTGTCAATATCAAGGCTACTAAGAATAAATCTACCAACCCAATCAACATGCAGTGAATCAAATATTTCTTAAAAAGGCAAGAATTCATTAAATTTTGATACATATAGTAAGGCTATATGGCGTAGTGTCATTTTCCCCCCAACTCCCTCAAATATCACATCACACCTCATTAAATTTTTGATACATATAGTAAGCCCTACTCCCTTACCAACCAATCACTTCATTCGGTGAATGAGGTGAAAATCCACCGATTTCACCGAGAAACACTCGAGAAGGGCGGTGTTGTCGAAGGGGGGATGTGCCACCTCACCCCCACCGAAGCTTTCCCCGACTCCACATCATATCGTCTAAGTAAAACATTTAATATCTTTTTTCTATAATAGAGGATTAGAGGAATTAGACTATGTCCAACACATATAAGGTGAAAGCACCCGTGAAGAATAAGGAGGAGGAGGAGGAAGGAGAAGGTGGACATGTAGTTTATGATAAGGTGAGCATACGAAAACCGGCAATCGAAAAAAATAAAATAGAACAAAAAATAACCGAAATCTAAATTAATCGATCGGTTATGGTTAAGATATGGAAAAACGAATCATTCGGTTATGGTTACGTTTTCCCTTCTTCCATAACTGAAATAACTTAAACTGAACCAATAGTTATATGTTATGTATTTTTCATGTATCTCCAAGTATTTGAGACATGTTTTGTATTTAGGTATTTCATGTACTTTCATGTGTTTTCTTGTATTTGTATTATTGATAAAGGTTTAAAAAACACTTGACTAACTAATTTAAGTTTGTAATTTTGCACAAGTTTTAGTTTTGGTAACTAACCAAACGTAACCGAAACCAAACCGAAACCAAACCAATAACTGACATATTAACCAAACCGACTTAACCGATCAGTTTCAATTATGGTTTTTCCTAAAACCGAACTTGAGCTATCGGTTTTGGTTATATGTAAAAAACCGAACGGACATTTGCTCACCCCTAGTTTCTAATGTGGATGAGAAAGAAAAATGAATTTTTCCCTACGATGGTGATGGGCTAAATTGTGAAACAGGAGAGAATGGGGACTGCACGTAATAGAGGTATCAACCATCCCACATGAAGTTGGGCAACCTTGTTTGTGAAGAAGATTGTTTCCATCGACTAGAAGCACATGTAAAGAAAAGATATTATATGTAGAAAAAAACCCACTATTTTCTTAAGTAAAAAGTTCATGCATTCATGTTACATATATCTTAAATTTGTATACAGGATTAATACTAATGTACACAGTGACGGATCTTGAACCAAACACCTGGTAGAGCCGGGCTCAATCTGGGTGGGCCAGACTCAATACATGTACAAATTTTCAGTAAAATTTACACTACGAAACGAAAAAACTACTAAGATCCGCCCTTAAATATACAAATCATCAAAATCGAACTTTCGCTACAACGTGCGAGGAGTTTCGTCTAATCGTCCACTACTTTCTATTAGAAAGACAAAACAAATGTAAATGAAATCAAACTAGTAGACTAATTCCATAAACTATGTAATACCACAAGTACTTGTAATGTAAGTTACTCATAGATAGATTTTTTTTTTTTTTTGAACGGCCAACGGTACACACCCATAACGAAGCCCCGCACCCTTCAGGTCCGGTCCCCGGGCCCCCCCTAAGGTCCAGCCCCTCATTTCAGAATAACCCTACTATGAGTGGGTCGTGGGATTCGAACCTGAGACCTCCCAGGGCAGGAACCCCACAAAGTGGGTAAACCTTCCCACCTCCATTGCAACCACTAGCTACAACTTCATTGGCTCATAGATAGATAATAGATTGACATGATCACAAAGCAACAACCTTTACCTACAATCCAAACTCCTAACTTAATCACAAATCATCTCCAATCTTCCAAAACAAATCTTTAATCGGTAGACACAAAATCGAAGTAAAACAACGATGAGGAGAGTATTCGGTGTTAAGAAAGACAAAGAGCCACCCCCTTCTTTAACGACGCCTCTGATCGGGTAATATTTCTGGGTTTATTCTTTAATTTCATCAATTGATTGATTTGGGGGGGGGGGGGGTATTGTTATGATATTAGTTACTGTTTTTGTTTTGAGTTGATATTGAAATGGATGTTTTGATTAGTTTAAGAACTTGGTTTTAGATTAATAAAAGAGGGGAAACTGTGGATGAAAAGATTAAACGGCTTGATGGTGAACTTGCTCGATATAAGGAACAGATTAAGAAAACCCGACCCGGTCCAGCTCAGGAAGCTGTCAAGGCGAGAGCAATGAGAGTTCTTAAGCAAAGAAGAATGTAAGATCATAAGATGCTTCTTAATATGACTACTGTAAATTAGGGATTTAGGAGTGTGTATATATGTATAAACTGTTAAAACGGACCGAACCGCTCAAACTTAGTTTTGATCCAAATGGTTTGGTTTTTGGCGGTTTGTCGGTTTAACAATTCGGTTTGGTTTGAAACTTGAAACTGGCTGTTTAACTTTTGTTATTTATGTTTCTTTTCATTTTTCGGATATGTTGTTAAACACATGTATTGTTATAATTTATAAAGATGAAGCAACTTTATCGTTTTATATATAATGTAGACCAGATATGAGAACGTAGTTAGTTGTCTATAACATGGTTTAAAAAAAAACGGGTGAGGCGTGTGCTTCGAGGTGCGCCTCAAGGCGATTCGGGTGGAAAACGAGTCTGAGGCGGCACCTCAGGGTTTTATTTTGTACTTAAAATTGCGCCTCAGTCGCGCCTCATGGGTTTTTGATGTTTATTTTTGATGTCTCACGCTTTTTTTTTTTGTCAACTTCAAGCATTCCATGTCTTTTTAATGTGTTGTGTTTTATGTTTTTGATGATCTGATGATGATGAAATTAGTTAGTATTTCGATTTTTTGTAAATATATAATATTTATATTTATTTTTTCATTCCGCCCCGGCTTACGCCTCATGAGGCGAAGGGAAAACGCCTCGAGGCACATTTCCGTACTTTTAAACCTTGGTCTATAATAGCTTTTGTTACACGTTAGGAAAATCCTATAGTGTAAAATTGTAAATAGGTTAAAGGTCTATTGTAACACTGTAGGCGAATCCCACATCAACCTTGGATAGGAGAGATGTTGGGCTCATAAGGAATTAAGGAATGTTTGGCCTCAAATCCCACCAATGCGCTTTGGGCGCATTGGTTATGGATGAGAGAACTCGAGTAATTCCAAGATGGGTGACCTTTTGGGAAGTATTATTTTATTTACCAAAAACAAAACCGTGAGCTTCTAGTGGGCAAAGCGGGCAATATTAGTTAATAGGAGGGTTCGGATGTTACAACTCTGAATATGCATACATTGTTAAATACTTAAATGTCATAAGTTGAATTACAATCTTCAATTATCATATGAAGTATGAAGGACAACGTGACATGCTATATAATCAAACATTCAACCTAGATCAAGTTGCATTTGCTTCAGAAGGGATTAAAGATGCTCAGCAAACAGTATTTTACAATCATCGAGTTTTTATTACTGATTTTTTGATGTTATCTTTAAGTTGCACTACCGACTTATGTTTCTTGTGATCTTGCCATTGTAAAATTTGTATCTTTCAGATGTCGGCTTTGAAATCAGCAAATAAAGAGTTGAAAGGAATGATGAAAACCGTGAAGCTTCAAGACATTGATGTTAGTGTTGTACTATTGCATCGTTTATTTTTTTACCTCCTGTTTCGACTTTACTTGTATATTTATTTAACTGTGGGACGTTTACTATATCTTGTATAGAATATGCAAGATGAAATGATGGACATGATGGATATCAGCAATGAAATACAAGAATCTCTTGGTAGAAGTTACAGTGTGCCAGATGACATCGATGAAGATGAACTTTTGGGTGGTATGTACACATTTTTTCTTCTCTTTTTTGTTTTTCAGGTATAAAAATAACTTTTGACCTGTTTGGACTTTGGATGATTTATTAAATGTTGTTTATGGTTGGATATGCAGAACTTGATGCCCTGGAGGCTGACATGGGACAGGAAACTGAAGGTGAAGGGGTACCATCGTATCTCCAACCTGATAATGAGCCTGATTTGAATGAAGAACTCAACTTGCCTTCAGCTCCAAGTGGACAAGCGGTGCCAGCTGGCAGAGTTAACAATCAGGTGACTTTGAAATACTTAGTCAGTTAGTCATGTGTTAGTTATCACTAAATGGGTCGATTTGGGTTATGTTTTACATAAACGGGTCAAAATCAATTTTTTAACTAAGAATTAACATATCATAGTTTTTATAATCAATTAAACATCGACCCAATTCAACACGCCACAAATTACCCATTTTCAACTAGAGCCTGTTTTGACCTGCTATCCAACCTGGTAGTTTTGCCGTATCTATCCCAAGTATCTAATGATGATAAATTGATAATGTCAAGTTTTGTAATTTTATTTATGTTTGGTTTACAGCCTGTGGATGAACATGGACTCCTGCTGTACCTCATGCATCACTTCGTACTTAAGCCTGAACCGCTTGGCATCTAGTCTGTTTATTCTTCGGCTGGATGGATTTGCATGTTTACTACCACCTTTTTACCTCTGTAAACAATAGTGTGCATATCCGAACATGATTACTTTTATTTGATGTCATTTAGAATAATGATATTATGAATAAACTCCTACATTTTGATTATAACAAGTATATAATAATGTTTGTACTCCTACATTTGGGCTATAACAAGATGCTAATAAAAATAAAGACAGCCTTAGATTTTATATATGTTCCAATACTACTCGTTTTAGAGTTTCTAATTAATGGCTAAAGTTGTTAGAAATAACAATTGAAACAAGAATGTGCTGATTTCAGTGGCGTATCCAGGACGGATTTCCAGGGGTTCCTTTCGTAGATTTTCACTTATTTTCACTACTTTTTCAAAATTTTCACTAAATTTTTCAATTTTTTCTAAACCGAGGGGGTTCCTGGGAACCCCCCTAAAACCCCCTGTATCCGCCCCCTGGCTGATTCGAGGCTTGTGATGAATCGCTGCACAAGATACGAGTAGTATGCCCTGTCACATCGCACAGGTGGTGATATTCGGTTGAGCTTGCTGATAAATGGTGTTTTGATGTGTAAAGTGAAATGCAGATTTGGTCATGCAAAAGAGCGATGGTTCAGAACAGTCCCAGGTGTTGTAGTTTTGCAACCCTTGTCTATATTCGCCCGCGGATAGCAGTTTCTAACCTCTAAAAGATACATAATGGTTGGGAGTTTGGATGCAACACTTTATAAAACCTTCGTCGATGGCCACACTTGCTTCTTCAAACAGATACAATGGTTGGCAACGGCGGTTTAAAATCTCTAACTAGCATCACTATGTATAAACCATGTTCCAACCGTTTGAATGCATATTAGGTCGTTGTAAAACTTGAAGAATATAAACCCATAAACAGATTTATCATAAATTATTATATATAACAATTCACGGAGCTTCGCTACAGTAAGACTATATGGTGTGCACTTGGGGAACTCATTCGGGGAGATGAGTTGGCGTCGGGGCCGATGCAAAACACCCCCCCCCCCCCCCCTGAATTTAACTCGGGGTAAACGGGGAAAAAAGCACCGTTGCTTTCTGATTGGCCAAAAAAAAATGAAAGTTGGAAAGGTGGGGCCCATTTTTAAATTTGTTCACCGTTGGTTTTTATAAAAAAAAAATTCAAAAAATTTACCTTTATATATATTTATCACTCCATTCACACAAAAACCACTCAATCTTTTTAACCAAACACCCACATTTTATAAAAATTACTCCATTCTTCACATAAAAAAATACCAATGGATCCAAGCGTTCAAACCCGCAACCCTTTTACCTGAACACCCCCGCTACTCCTTCGACACAAGCTCCAAACTTTCCCTACCCCACTACACCGCTCGACCCTAACACATACGGGTTTGGCGGTTTTAGTCAACCCCAAAACCCTTGGCAAATGCAAATGCATCAACAACAACAATTTCATATGCAAATGCAACGCCCGAATCAAATGTCAATGTTTCCTGCGAGACCTCAATCACAAACCGAACCCGAACACGACTTTATATCCTTAGGCGTCGATGAGGACGTTATACCTGAAACTCAACCAACCTCAAAAAAAGACACCAAAGGGAAAAAAACGTGTCGTTGAAGGAAAAGGTAGTAGTAAGGCGGATAGTATTCCTTGGACTCCAGTTGAGCTCGAGGCCCTAGCACGAGCGTGGGTGAACGTGTCTACCGACCCGATACGAAGTAAGTTATTTTTTAAGTTTATTTTATGGGCCGTAGACTTTTATGTTATTTTTTTTTATTTTTATTTTTGGGCCGTAGCCTTTTTTAAGTTATTTTTTTTTTTGGGCCGTAGCCTTTCTTTGACAATCTGTATGTTTTACTTTTTTTTTTAATTTATTTATGAAATATAATTTAGATAATTAATTTAATTTATCACATGTAGGTACAAATCGAACATGGGATAGATTTTGGAACGCTATTTGCATTCAGTTTTTTAAGTTAATGCAACGCGACCGTATCGAACCTTTCATTCCGTTAGTACGAAGTTTAGAGAGATGAACACCAAATGTCAAGAATTTTGCGGGTGTTTATCAAAATTGTTGGGACAATCGAAAGACGGGTGAAAGTGACGAGAATGTGTTGAAAAAGGCGCTTGCGAGGTTTAACACAAAGAAAGGGGGTGGTTGTACATGAGGCCGTATGAGATTTTGAAGGTGTGTGAAAAATGGAAGGTGGCGCCAACGAAGTCACACAAGCAAAAAGAACGAAGACGAGCTCCTCGGGAAATTATAGTTGGGGGGGGGGGATGCACATTGTGCTATAGATATAAATGATGAACCGGAGTTTGAAGATGAAGCTCCAACTCCTGAATCGGAGCGAACAATTGGAAGGGACGCGCTAAAAAAGCCGCGTCGAGCTCAAAAGGAAAGGCCTCGAGCTCAAAAGGAAAGGGCTCTGCTTCGAAATTAAGAGTGGTTGACAAAATAGATTCGTTGATTGGGAACTTTAACGAGTTTAAGGCGGAGCAAAAAGAAAGGTGGAATGAAAGAAAGAAGGAGAAGGAAGAAGCCGCAAGTCTAGAGAAGGAGAGGCTAAAATTGGAGAGGCCCGGCTAGCGTACGACATTTCGCAACAGGAAAAGGCGGAGTTTGCGATGATGGAGAAAAATCTCGACGGTCTTCCCGAGCAATAAAGAGCGGTGATGTCGGCGATCAAAGACAAGATCGCGAACACGTGGCTTGGAAAACGAATCTTTAGATGTTTTTTTATGTATTTTTCTTGTATTTTTTAAATTTCTATGCATTGTAGGTTGTATTTTTTTTAATTTAATGAAGTTTATCTTTACTTTTTACGGGTTTTATTTTTTACGTTTTTTTTATTTTTACGGTTTATAATCTTTATATTTTATACGTTTTTTTTTAAAAATATTATGAAATATAAAATATATAATTAAATAAAAAGCAAAAAGAATAAAAAAAAGGAAGGGGGAATGGGGGAATTGAGGGAAACCATTTCCAAACTTTGAGAGAAAATGGGGGAAATGATATGGCGTTGATGTGGCACTTGAGGGAGTTGGGGGAAAAACGCACCACACCATTAGTCTAAATGCAAAATAAAAACCCATTAAATTTCGATGTAATTACGAAAGTGCCATTACAGTCTTCTTCCTTGTGAGTCCCTTTTGCTTTCTCGTCTCTGCAAAGTCACATTCTTTGCTTTAACTTTGCTTTGGACTTCGCGTACAAAATCCAGACAAGAAACTTCATCGCCACCTCCATAGAAAACCATCCACCTTCGTCACCCAACGTTAACCAGTGCCGCCACCTGCTTGAACCACGCCGACTAGAAGGCCGTTACCATCAAACCATCGTAGACAGAGAGAAACATGTGCGAGCACCACCACTAACGATTCTCTTTACTATGTTACAAGCGGAACCGCCGGATGTAGATCGGCGGTTTCATTGGCTTACGTAAACGGCGGTTGCTCTGATTGCGTGAAAAACGTTCTATCTTTATCAGTAAAGCATCTACATTTTAACCACGTTTGTCGCGGTTGGAGTCTCACTCAAACCGGTTAGATACGTGTCCGCGGGCAACGCCCTCGAGGCAAAACCTAGTTTATTACAAATGCATTCTTGCTCTAAATTGTTCTAGCTCATCATACAACATTTAAATCCACTACTATGTCTTCCCATCAAATACACAATATAATATGTGAAGTCTAATTATATGAAAGTGATAAAATGTTTGATACTCATGTTAATAAGAAATTCAGTCAACTCGTAGAGGCAAGACAATAACGTGGGTATTGTAGCACCACAACCACAACCTTGTGGTGGCGTGGCATCCAGGCAAAGAGTGAATACGGGTGGAGCCGGTTCGACTTGGATAGGAAGTGAGGTTTTTACCGATTGTTCCACTGTTGTGCCTTCAGTCGGGTGGAGGTCGGGTTTTCACGCATCTGAGAGAGCCATGGGGCTGGGCCGCTGGCGGTGGGTCAAGTAGTCGACCTTGACCACAACGTTCAATATCACGATGGTTGACACGTATTCCTTGAAATTAAAAGAAAATTCAAATAACGTTGGGTAGTGATCAACACAAAGTTACTTTGAAAGTATACAAAGTTTTCCTTGATTATAAAATTATGTATAGACAGTTATTGGCACAATTAGTATGTCTAAAAGTTAAGCTCCCAATAAAATTAGAATACTTGATAATATTAAAAGTATATAAAATGTACCATACGTAAAAAAGTAAGTGAATCATGTACTTTGTATAATAGGCATATGTGCCAAAACGGTGGATGAATGTGACACAACGCTAAGAAAAGAATCAAACATGAATTTCACACAAACATTATCCTAAAGTAACTTTTTTCTTATAATCATGTTGGTTACGCTATCTTTATTTAGCTGACATAAATATTTAACTTGATAGAAAATGATATAATTCATTAATTTGTATATCGTA
>JAUTDX010004804.1:0-29103 GCA_030844895.1 Ambrosia x helenae | reverse complement strand
AAGAACTTTATGCGCGTTTTTTTTTTTCATACCATGACTTCAAGAAATGTAAGAATCTAAAAGTTACAACCTTTGATTGTTGGAGGCATCGTGAAACTGACGACAACATTCAGGGAAGATGTGTGTGTTCATATTAATGTTCCAAATTACATAATTATTAGGATTTTGGAGATCATCAACTCCGCTATCAAAGCAATGATCACTCGGATAAAACTGCTTAGAACCGCGATGAACAACTTCTGCGTTCCCCAAAATCACACGACATAACATCATATGCCGTATCCCTTTTTCGTCAACATCACAAAGCATAGCACTGCGTAGTAAATGTAACAAGTATATATATATTAACTGTTCAATAAACCACATAAGTATCAAGTAACAATTCCTGCCACTACTATCAATTGTGTCGTATAACGAGTTATAGCCACAAAAATAACAGCTCAAATGGGTGAAAAGTCATCCAAACGAGTGTTTGTAGGTCAACATGACTTGGCTGAAATTGACCCAATCAAAAGAAACACATAACTTTTATTCATACCTGCTATGAGCAGAATGAACAGCTGCAAGGTGAACACCATAGCCATACTTCCCGAGCTTTGGCCCATTGTGCCCATAAAACAAAACGCCAGACGGTGGTGCACCACAGCAACGGAAACCAACCAAATTGCACATTGGCTTTTCCACGAAGTTTTTGGGTGATTTCAACCTGTTTCTGGAAGAGTTCCAGTTTTGCTTCCATAAAGCTACTAGAACATTTCTTGACGTCAAGAATGTTAATTTTAATATCTATGACCTATACCCGAAGTAAACATGTGTGTAGCGGTTTCTACATCCACGGTCCCAAAACTAGGTCCACAAAGTGGCGATGCATATTCATCACTCTTTTGCTTTTCCTCAACAAGAAGAGCACGGCTGTTCTTTGGGGCCTCCTGGTCAACTTTGGAGCGTTTCACATTTGACTCTCCAACACATCTTCATCTTTATTATTTACTAATCCGTTAAGCTCGATTTCCAAATGCAAATTAATTTCAGGGGTCACTGAAGATTCGCCAACATCTAAATCTTCATGATTCCCATGACAGCTGGAATATAATTCAGGAAAAACGCATTTACCCGCGTCATCAATCCAAGCAATCGGCTTTTGAGCACCAGTTTTCAAATCAATCTGGACCATATGTAGAATGTCCAGGATGAAATGACACCAACTACATTTCACTTCAATTGACGTCTTCTTGGCCCGGAAGTCTTCTTTGACCAAGTCGATGATTTCTTGTGGAAAGTCGACCCAATCACCATCTTGCGAGAACAACAAACGCTGCGGAAGACCACTCCTTGTAAAATTTGAGTAGTTTTTCAGTAAAGTTTTCCTTGAGCATGAAGAACACTTATTTTTGCATTCATTTGATCTTTTTCTCTTTCCAAGTTTGTTCAACGGTGATCGCACACTTAAAGACCTGTTGTTGGCACCCACTAACGGAGCCTTGCATTGGGTAACTATTTTCCTCTTTGGATCAACGATGATTCTACGTCCATTTGCCGACACTTTCACAATCTTCGATGACATTTTATCTGCACAGTTAATCCTATTTACACTAACCTAAAAGTTAACTACTTGGTGTTTTGTACATTCTCCTAAAACTAAGTGAGGAAGAAGATTCATGTCCTGCACAGAAGTTCACAAACATAAAACGTACAATTATAAGTCATACAATATCTTCGAACCCAAAATTGCTAAACGGAATCTGGGTAGATATTATCTCATCAAGAAAAAAAGATGACGATTTTTCAAATCAAAACAATCAAGAACCGCTGCAATTAGAGCATACCATGTTTAGAGATCAGCTTCACTTCCACGTTATAAGACCATATCCATGTCATCACGTCAAGTCGACTAATTTCTAAAACCGACATGAAGTAATTACAGCTCAAACGAAGGTGACACTAAAAACAAAATAGTTCATCAGAGTAGGTACATAGAACAATTTCACTCTCAAATAGATTAACGTCATACACCATGTAAAATGTCCGGTCAAGAAAGACCATATGTAAAAATTCGAGGCGAACATTTGAAAAATTTGCATCTCCGATATAAACAAGAATCGTTCACATTTTGCCAAAAAGAAAGTAGACAACTACCAACTACGTGTAACGATAATATAGAATTAAGTTAGAGACCTATCGAAAAAATTACCAAAATTATGCATGTCATATACAAATTTCAAAACCGCATTTCAATCCACAAAACCAAAAGGATGGTTTATCCATCGTATCATCACCATTTAAAAAACAAACAAGCTATAGATTCTTCACAACTCAAACCAGTAAACTAACAAACTTGAAACTTCTTATACTTTCTCGAGTTATAAAACGTATCAGCGCCATTTGAAAAACAACTATCTAGATTCTTCACAACTCAAACCAATAAACTAACAAACATCTTATACTTCCTCGCGTTATAAAACAACATACGAAAATTCTTAGGAATACTGCTTTTTTCACATCCATATGGTAGAAACCTATCTCAAGAAAGTTCCTGGTACAATTAAAGTTAAAACATGCATGCCTATTCATGCAGTACATCCATTTTAGGCCCCATATCTTAGTTTCCAATTTTCATAACTCACCATTTGCAGAAAACTACTCACAAGATAGACATAAAAGCATCTAACAAGCATCTCAAAGTTTCATATGACCATAGTTGTTAATAGCGACCATAGCGCCCGCTATAGCGAATAGCGTAGCGTAGCGCTCATGTGTCGCTATATGGTTGATAGCGACAATTAGCGAGATTTTTCTATTTTTAGTAGTTTTTTATTTTTTTTTTGGTAAATATTCATATAAAACATCACTAAAAAGTTCTTCTAGTGTATCGCTAAACATGAAATAGCGCCCGCTATTTCATCGCTATCGCTACGTAGCGTAGCGGTAGCTTGTTGCTATCGTTTGCTATTCGCTATTAACAACTATGCATATGACACATAAACTCCAAGATATGAAGTAAATTCACAAGTCATCATCATATACATAATTTATAAAACTTGTATACCCATGCATAAATTGATCTACTACTTCAGACATAAGTCAATCCCAACAACTCACAAAGAGACATACTTTAATAAAAACTTAAAACTATTTCATAACAATTCACCAAAAAAAAAATTCAAAATTTATATAATCCCACAACATATGATCAAACAAAGCTCAAAAAACAACTGATCTGCATACATCTCAAGCAAATTCCAATTTCAGATAAACATACATAAAACCCATGAATATTTTTCCATACAGACCACAAACCAACAAACAAAATTTAATAAAAAGCAAAAAGAAACACCGATCTGTTCATCAACAACAAGATCCCCAAAATCAAGCGATCGTACAAACAACTTACCCTTTGATAAAAAAGATAACAAACCCAGAAATTAAATGACAAATTTAAGATGGGTTTTGAATAAAATAACAGATCTTGAAGGAAAGATCGGATCTTGATGAAGTCGCCGTCTCTGAATAGGGAAAAAAGATGTATCAATTATTAGGGCAAAGAGGGTAGAGAGACGGCGACGGTATAGAAGCGATGACTTTGAAGGTGTTCATGGTGGGAATATTATTAATATATGTGTGGTGTGGGTGTGAATTGGTTTGGTTGAAAGTCGGTTGCTTGGAGAACAAGAAAGGGAAATAGGTCGGCAAGATTCGAAGAAAGAGGTGAAGAGGGAAGGGTCGAGGTGATCACATGGGGGGTTTAGGGTTGTTAAAAGATAAGTTCACAAGTCAAATACGGATGACAGATAATATTGTCTCCAATAATTAAATAAAAATGAAAAAAAAAAGTTGAGTTAGATGGATGGTCCTATTTACTTGTATTACATGTTTGGTACTCGTGACGTGTATGAAGTTATGTGCATGTTGCAAAAGTCGCTATGCGAAATTAGGTTGGTTGACTGGGAAGTGGAGAGTACACGGATATTGTAAATTATAAGATAAATTAATTTTAGAAAATTTTATATGTCAAATAACATAAATTTATTTAATATTTATAACAAAATATATGATTATAATAAAAAAGATATGTGTTCAAATACTAAAGCATTTAAAAAATTGATATTCAAATTTATGAAACATGATAATCATTCTTTCATGTTATGAATATTGGAATTATGTTTTAATTTATTTTAAGTCAAACTCTGCCCAAGTTGACCAACTAGATTCGATTTTGATCGAGGTTGACTGATTTTAATTGATTTTGAGTAACTAGGCTGAGTTGAAGAAAATCATATCGACACCCTAACCTGTAACGATTACTTGCCTTCCAAATATGAGTTTTACAACACCGGTTACCATGTGTGGCTTTTACTGTTCACTTGCGAATAAACAAAAATGAAAAACCATAGAATGACCAAGATACTACTATGTTGGGAAAAAAAAACAGAATGAAAACATGAAACCCATTTAGAAAATATATATTACTAAACAAACGGGTGACCACACTTCAGCACCACAGTCTGACGAGTATTTTAGACATCTCAAATTTAGTACAGAGATAATATTTTGAGCACAACAACAATTCACAAGGAAGCATGTATCATAACTTTGATATGGTTGCTTGGGGAGTCTAGTATGCTAGTGTGGTGTTCCTCGGTTCTTGAAGACTTAGTCGACAGGTTTGCCTGCAGTGAAGAAACACAATATTACAACTGATTCATGAAAATGTAGGACTTTTGACTATTTTCATGTTTCTTGTAAGAAACATCGGATAATCGAATATGTCATTCTAATGGTTGTCGAATATGGATGGCAATGAAACCTAAACCCGATGGGAACACTCGAAATCCAAAACATCTGAGACGGGTATAGGGTCTTGTAAATGGGTATGAGATACTTTAAATTATTTGCAGTCATGGGATTTGGTGATATACACGTTTACCTGACTTGTTTACCAATTTACATATACATGTTTACCTGCTTATATACCTGGCTTGATTTTACCTGATTAGAATTTTCGTTGGCATGTGATAAGCTGTTATAACCAGGTATAGGTTTGGGTTATCCATTGCCATCCCTATTCTCAAGGCCTAAAATTTATAGGGTGCCAGTTGTGAAGAAACTTAGTGGTGAGATTTATTTGTGATCATGGGTGGTGTTTGATGGGTTCGAATGTCCAGAAAATAGTCAAAGGGATTGGGGTTGAAGTATTAGTTGGGTGAGACGGAGGTAGATAAGGAAGATGATAAGAAGGGTGATAATTTTTTTGGACATGGTCAAAAAGATAAGTCATCAAAGAAGAAGCTGACAGGAAGAAAAGGTGTTCGACATAATAGTCGCTAATGAAGAAAGGTAGGGGCCTTTAATTTATTTTTGATATACATGTGTGTTCCACTAGTACTTTCATTTTTATTTAGTATTTAAAATATTTATCAATTTTTTTCTTTGACATAAATAGGGTATTTACATAGCATTATTTTTTATCTTTTATGTACCTAGATGTTATATCTTATTCTACTCTTAGGGTGTTTAAGAAAAATGGTGTCTTTTTTATGTTAACCCAAACCTTTTCATCTTTTGCGGTTTAACCTCACAACTTTTTTACTTTCAACTCTAGCCCCCTAAACTTTTCGTCTTTCACAAATTTTTCGTTTCATGTTTACAAGATGCAACAAGCGCGTGTGGTACAATGTTTTTACATTTTGTTCTAAATTTTGTGAGTTAACACGGCACAACGTGTGTGTAGTTCAACGTTTTGAAGTTTATTTTTCCCGTTTGACACGTTCGTCGCAACATGTGAGTCTTGTATTGGCTTGGTTATTATTTCTATATTTTACGTTATGGTCTAATTTTTTCACATTAACGTGCCGCAACCTCAATGTTGATGGTTATTGGTGATGGTGTAGTATTTGTGTTATTTGGTACGATTTAACGCCCTCATCGCAACACATAGCTTAATACTAGTTTAGTCATTTTAGAAAAATCTTAATAGGCTTTTAAGCGTCCAATAGTGCTAGGGACCATTAGTGTTGCGGTGAATGAACACCAAGGCCCATGGATGTAATTTATGACACTAAAGAACTAAATAATAAAATAAACATGCAATGTGAATAAACCAAGTAAACCATAAATGTCGCCAACTCTTTTTACAAAACAATTTTGTGGCTTTTAATAGGGCTGGCAAATCATGTCTTACGGGTTTAACAGGTCTCTGACAACGTGAACAACACAAGTTTTAAAGATGAACACAACTAACTACTTTATATCTCATGTTTATAACACAGTTAACAGGTCTAATCGTGTCTTATACATTATACAGGTTACCGATTGCCGGCCCAAGTTTTCAAGTTAGTGTCGTGTTCATCACATCATTTAATTAGGGCTGTTCAAAACGCTTGGCGCTCGCCGATCGCTCGCTGCTCGTTCGGAATTTGCTCGGAAACTGCTCGCTCGATTTTCCGCTCGGTTGTAAACGAGCCGATCGGCTCGGTTCGGTTTATAAATGAGCCAAGCATGAGCAAGGGTCCGCTCGGCTCGGCTCGGTTCGGCTCGATATTATTTTTATTAGTTTATTATATATATAATTATATATATACATATTAATTACAATTACATTTATAGTTTTATATATACTACTCTATTGGATTTGGCTTATTATATGCATATATAGAATTATATTTATAGTTATTGGCCTAGTCAACCCAATGATAACTTAACACTAAGTTTGATTGTAAAACCCTAAGTCGTGAAAAAACATGCTTGACTTCCTATTCCCATTAGTTGTCCACGATCAATCATCTCCCGCTATCAACCTACGCCACAACACGACAATCGTTCTCTGTAGTATGCTCCTCACCTCACAGGCCTTAACTAGAGCCTCATTCTCGAACGGTCAAACCTTAGTCATCACTAGGCAGCGAGAATATTGAAGGAAACATTCCAAATTTATGGTTGTCCGAAAAGACTCGCCGCTCGATTCTCGCTCGGCGCTCGCTCGGAAAATTTGCGCTCGAAGAATGCTCGTTCGGTTTTACGCTCGATTGTAAACGAGCCGATCGGCTCGGTTCGGTTCGTAAACGAGCCAAGCACGAGCAAAGCTCCGCTCGGATCGGCTCGGCTCGTGAACACCCCTACATTTAATACAATATAATTTTTTTTGAACAGCCAAAACGAACCTTTTATTCAACAACAAAACGACCAGCAGGTTACTGGCCACTTATGTGCAATACACCAAAAAGAGGAAACCTACAAGATACCCAAAAAGCATAACCTATCCCAATTCTTTAACATGATCCAGATGCTACAAAATTAAAAACCAAACCCATCTCCCCCTCTTATTGGACTGTAGTGTTTCAGAATGTTCCCACTTTGGTGCCACCTTGGACTATTCTTGGTTGTAAGCAGCACCCAAAATTTGATAGAAGATTGGAGCCTAAATGTTATAGTCTTAAAAAATTAAGAAACATAATATCTTACTGTTTCCTTCTGCAAGCCTCACCTATCCTAACCGCCACCTTTTTTTGGTACCAAAACTTTGTCAGGACCGATTGTCCCGTGTCTATTTATCATCATGCACGACACCAACCCCAAATCCTACATCTTGACCCGTTTGGAGATTATGTTCTGGCCAAGGTAATTGTACAGCCTATTGACCCATTTGATGATACAATTTACTAATCCCAAAAACTTGAATTTTGACCCCATTCACGATCTCGCTACAGCAAAATGACCCATTTGATCCTCCTCTTGTTAGCTGCAATCCCAGACAGAAATGCAGCAGTTGACCCATGAATACTGCATAATGTTCCTTCTGATCCACCTCATATTTGCCGCGAACCCAAATAGCATTAAAATATGATATAAAAAATTAAGATAAAATAAAGCAAGTACATTACTGGTTTTGTTTCATGGTTTAAACTGAAATATCACTTTAGTTACTTTTATTTTTATGATAGACATTTTCCTTTCTAATCTTTTCATTTAGTAATAAATGAGTAAACTATCTTTTATGCGGGTCAAGTTATCCTAAAAATGAGAAAGGTGAGAAGGATACAAAAAATACAATAGATTACGGAATATGACACAATGGGTCACAAAATATAAAACAATGCCGAAAAATATAACACAATGCTGAAGAAAAAAAGACACAATGAATCGCAAAAATGACACAATGATGAAATTAAGAAAAAGACACAATGCTACATAAAAGACACAGTGTTATAACGTAAATTCTAAAAACTCCAAAAAAACGAAAACCTAAAAACTAATATCGTAGGGTTCAATGAGACGCTTCTAATGCCATTTGAATGAGTTCAATCGGAGTCCGTTTGATACCTTTCATACGACTTCCTAATTTTCTTTCACTGTGTATTTAATCATAACCCCATTTATATTAAGTAGCACACAAATATATATAGCATACACGAATGTCTTGTAAGATATATAATTATACTACTCACCAATACTACTTTTCAAAATAAAATACTTTTGTAGTGTTTATGATTTTTAGAGTTTATATATTTAAAAACTTGTAATAAGATGTTAGAATTGTTGTCATATAGACGAACAGACATTCAACTTTTATGTTTATACTTTTAAAAACTTGTAAATAAGATGCTAAATTTGTTATGTCATAAGAACATATGTTGAACTTTTAGTGACAACTTGGCCTTTACCGTGAACAGTACCAGTTTTAAAATAGGAGTTATGGCACCATTTTTTAGTAGTTTTCATGAATGCGTGAGGGACTATCCATTCTATTGGTTGCCTTTTCACTCTCAATACAAGGCCCCCCTCCCCCGGGTGAACAGTATCAGTTCAAAATAGAAGTTATGGCACCATTTTCTAGTAGTTTTCGCGTATGCTTGAGGGACTATCCATTCTATCGCTTGCCTTTTCATTCTCAGTACAAGCCCCCCTCCCCCCTCTCGTTTTATAAAGCCAAACAACGTGCATGACGTCAGAAGCTCAATAAACAAATAGAAATACGTCATATGTGGATGAGCTCAAGTTACGACAGCTCCGAATGAAAGGAGTACCCCTGGTAAGAACCATTTCATTCCCGAGCGGGTTGTACTTTGTGGTGTGTTCCGGTTTATCCATCAATGAGCCTTTGCTTTACTACTTGTAACCTTTGTTGTATCGTTTCCTTAGTTGTGTCATTATTTCTTTAATTGGTAGTCTATAAATTGAGAATGTCAAATGAGTGGGTGACTTTTGATTTTGTTGTAATGTAAGTTGTTTGTGTTTTGCGGTTATCTCTATCTTGAAGATATCCGTGTTTTAATGAAATTTGCCCTTAAAAAAAATGAGTGGGTGACTATTAATTATATTTCCATATTTGTTATTATTATTATTTTTTTTACTTTGGCGAATGCACTTTTTAGCAAAACTGTTCAGAGCCTGGGAGAAGTTTTTGAGTTGTCCTCGCGCCAGAAGGCGGTTATTGAATGCCAAAAGGGCCCTCATGCTCAGGAATTTTTGACTGTTATCCCGATTGAGGGTTTGGGTCAATGCATGTCTGCAGTGGAGTACAGGGCTATACTCAAGTACGGTTGATGATCCCTATGTATCCGGAAGATGAAACATGCCCCATCTGCCGTAAAGCTTGCATGGATAAATACGGGGAGCATGCAATTCATTGCAAGGAGCTCCCTGGTTTCAAATATCGGCATGACTGGGTGAGGGACGTTTTGTGGGATATCCTGAGAAAAGCTGGGATTTCTGCCAAAAAGGAGGCCCCTGTAAACTTCCTCACAGACCCTACGGCAGGGAGATCCACCCTGCGACCCGCAGATCTGCTTGTCTTTGGTTGGGAGAGGGGGAAACATGCCTGCGTGGACCTCACCGGGGTATCTCCTTTGGTTGGGTTAAGGGAAACAGGGTTTGTAGCTGGGCAAGCATCAAGAAAGGCGGAATCAAAGAAAGTAGATAAACATGCTAAAGCTTGTGCAGATAACCAACATGCCTTTATCCCTCTGGTCTTTGATACCTTTGGCTCCCTGGCGCCAGAAGCTATTCGTTTCTTAACCAGGGTCCAACGGGTCGTCCACAGCAATAGTTCATCTCCAGGTGGGCAAGGGTTTGTCTTTAGTAGACTAGGGTTTGCAATTCAGAAAGGGGTGGCGGCGCAGCTTGTTGCCCGTCTACCTTCTATTATGATGTAACTTTCATATTATTTTTTTAAATGAATTCTAATCTTATCACCATTTGTCAAAAAAAATTATGAAATAAAAAAATAATAATAAGTGATTATCTCTCTATATGTATATTTTTGTATTTTAAATACTTTTAGATTAGACTGCTTTATGTATAACATATAATTTAAATTATATTATTTTAATTTGTGATATTAATTAATTTAAAAACGGTTTAGAGATGGGTAGAGATAAAGAAAGATGGACATCATGTGTTCAAGAATGTTTAGAGAAGGTTATGAAAGGGATGGAGAAAATCTGATGTGATATTGATTTTAAATATTGATGTATGAGGGACGATAGTTCATAGATGTATAAGGAGGGAAATATGGATTCTATCCACGCTTATAAGAGCACTCATATTGAGTCTCTATCATTCTCCATCTTCCAATTTTAAATATTTTTTCTATTTTTCTTCTACATCCAATTCTTCACCCCATCTTCATCTCCAAAAGATAAAGATTTTGCTATAGAAAGTATCTATATATTGAGATACACTCTTGACATCTCAAAAATTTAAGGATTGTACCTCAAGTATTTCAATTTTTCCTCAAGAGCATGGAAGAAAGAGAAATACAAATATAATATAGAGATAGAGATGGACAATGAGATATGAAAGGTTAAATATGATTGATTATTTAGAGGTAAGCAAGATATTTCATTAGGGGGGATGGGGCGTTACCCGGATTTTGTCCGGGTACCCACTATCTGTCCAGGGTGGTGGCCCGCCATGTTTGGGTACCCCAAATCGGATAGTGAGTTGGGGTTGTAGAAGCCGTGAGTGGCAGAAGAGAGAATAGTGTAAAGGTGGGGTTCATAGTTCGGATAGTATTACCTCCAAATAGGTATTTTAGGATAATGTTTGTCTGCAAACCAATAGGGATTTTATATGCCCTCTTGTTATCCTCCCTTATCTTTCTTTTCAAAATTGTATTTGTATTCTTAGAAGTGTGACAAATCTACAACGGGCCCTGCTCGCCTCTTTTAGGCTTGTGCCAGCCTATTTTTGAAGTCTCGTCCCTTCTAGGCTTGTACCAACCTATGTTGTATTTATTAATTTTAATATTATTTAACAAATTATTATACAAATAACTCGTCCATAAAATATGATATGATTTTGACTAGTGAAGTAGTGTGTTTCATGGTAGTGCACCACTTATGAGAAAGCAACTTGTGAATACTCTAGTTGTAAAGATGTTTGATTGCTTGTTGAAAAACATATTATCTATACTATATTATAATGCATGTGGCAAGGACTTCTTAAATTTTAAACAATACAAATATAATTGCTTAAGGTACAACACTTGATGCACATAATAAGGATTTTTTTAAGGGTAAATATGTCTTTTAGTCAGTGTCTAACAACTTAAACTATAAAAATGCTTTGATACCTCATTTTATTTACTTTAATTCCCCCATTTTTTAGTTAGTAGTTACATTTTTCTCTCCCCTCTACAAAATTGTAATTCTTTTATTTAATCCTATAATAACTTTTAAACTATTTGAAAACATTTGAAAATAAAGTACGTTCTCCTCAATTAGTTTAAAAAATTGGTTTTATTTTTACGGTTTTTGCTCTCCTTGACTCAACAACTTCTCCTCAATTACCTCTTGCGACTGCAACTAATGCTTCCATTTAATCCTCTCTACATTTGTAATCTCCAGCCTTATATCACCTTATGTAGCCACACTCTTTAAACTGGTAATCGGCATGCACAACTTTTTAATTGGTGGTCAAAATGAGTGGAGTGACGGTGACGTGAATGGAATGTGAAGGTGGTAACGATGGTGGAATTAGGGATCAATTGAGGAACATAAAGAGAGTGACGATTGAAGTTGGAGGTGAAGGGCGGTGGTTATGACTATGTTAGACGAGGGATATAATGTTTAATGGTGGTGTGGAAGCGGAGTGAGTGGGTTGATGGGTAGATTATCGACGGCTGGTGGATTTTCTTATATATTGTAATTTCCTAACTTTCTACACTCCAAAACTATATAAAACTGTTTAGTGTATGACTTATGTATTCATTTTTACATATAGATCTTGACTGGCCCGGATGCACAGAGCCCAAGTGATTCTTACATGAGACATCTCGATTGTGAGCATCAATTCAAGCTTCTCTTTTTTTTTCCTATCATTATACTAAAACTACATAATTCCTGGATCGTAACATACATTCTTGTATAACCGGTGCAACTTTTGGTACATTATGCATGGATTTTATGTCAAAATTAGTTTTATAGAAATAAATATGTTGAGTTATAATAAATTTTGATATGTAAACTCGATTACCCAATTGTTGCCGATTGATTTTGCCCAACCACCTCCACCACCACAGGTATTTTATTATTATTATTATTATTTTTTTTGAATTTCTTGGCTATTATTAACGGTTTTTTTCTTTAACATTGTCTTCATCGATGATGTCTTTGTTTGATTCCTACAGGAGGAGTTGTTTCATTCGAGCTAATTTGAGGGGTTAAAAGCAAATGAAATGGTTTAAGGCCTTTTTCTCTGCTTCACAAATCGATTTTGTGAGAAAGAGAGTGAAAAAGCGCATGAGACGGAGGCTAGGGCCTTGAAGGCTAATCCTCAATATTTATTGATGATATCATTTATAGTGATAGTGCAGTGCTTCCAAAACATATTTTCTCCAATTTCCAGATGTAAAATGACATGTAAAACTATAAATTTGACGAAATGTGTGGCGCAAACCAATTTGTAATGATAGTTCAGTAAAATAGCTGTCATTAGTTAACAAATTAAGCAACTTGAATTGAATTATATTGTTATATAAAGCTTTCTTATATGTGTTAATCTTCTGTTCTCTATAGGATATTTTTGTAGACTTTTAGGAGGACATATGGATACTAAAGCGATTGGAGAAAATAGGTCTTTGGTTCTTATAAAACAATTTATTTTTATACTTCATACCTTATCGTGTTTGGAAGCATTGAATTCAGATTCTAGATTGGCTGTGTTCGCCAGTTAGTGGGTTGATCCCGAAGACGACATGAACCTGAGAATCATGTCACACATAAACCGGAAATGACACATGTATTCATGGGTTGACACGAACGGGGCCCATTCAACCAGGTTTTGTTTACATGTTAATACTTTAAAATTCTAAGTTTACATATTTTGTTAGTAAATATCATATGCTATGCTGTTATACTTCCTTTGATCTTGAGAAAGACTTAACGTTTTGATAGGACATACAATTTGAAAGAGATGTGTAGTAATGATTATTGGATCTCATGAATTTAAGATCATTACCTGTTATTTTCTTTTTAGTTTGAAGTTTATAGAATTTTATATCTTTCATTCCAATTGTTTTTTTCTAGAAACCAAATCTCATTGGCATCATATAGGAGCTTTGAATCGTGACGAAACTTGCTTTTTTATTATTATTTTTTTGCCTATGTACTATGTGATAATCTGATCTTCCATTTAGCATGAATTGTTATCCAAATACTAATAGATCCATAGATTCTTTAAAGTTTCTTCTAATATTTATTTTTAGTTACCTGTACAACTTTGATACAAATGATTGGAGTGTTATATTTGAACACACAGTTGGAAAGGAGTACAAAGCGAAAGCCGGCTATGCCTAAAAAATAGATTACAGAAATAAGATTAGGTTGTGGGTAAGCTTCATCATTACTATCGAATACTAAATCGAGTTATATGTGAGATAAAAAAAAACACGAGGCTTGGTTGTATACCTTGTATAATAGGGATGGATGAACGAATAGATGAGAGTTCCATTGGGTTGTGTAGGTTGGTGATGAAGATGGGAAAGCAAAAAAAAAGGTGCAATTGATGCAACAAGTACCAAAAGATGATATAAGATCATCAGGCTTGATGTCCTGTTTTGAAAAGAGATTAAACTCCTCCAACTATATAATGAGTAAACAATCTATGTATCCATAGTACTTTCCAACTCACTTGAAGATGGGTTTAATGATTATGATTTGTTTTTATTGATGTTTGGTATTGAGTTGAATAGAGATTGATTAATTACCAACCAATTTTCTAATTATCAAGAGACTGAAGTTTGTAATATGAATTAGAAATAGGTTATATTTGATGGCACAAGCTCATTTTGATTTTTTTTTATGTAGACCAATAGATGACTTTCTTTTTTAATTCATGAACCTTTTTTCGATCTACAAACAACGAGCGTTTGACACACAACCTAAAACTCTATCGAGCTTTTAATAGAGTGAGCTTTAGGTTATGAAAACGGGATATCAGCGTTCATAAGATTGGCTTCTAACATTGACACTTATTATTTTTATTTTAACTTTTATATACTTTTCAAACCATAAACCTCAAACTGAAGCATGATTGGATAATTAATCGACACGTGCCAACACAAACAAGGAACTAACATGACTAACTGACTATTGAGCTCTCAAAACCTTGTGATCCAGAACAACATGAACTTGTAGGTTCTTGACCTTTTTGTGACATGGTGTTGATATCGATATTACAAACGTAATTTGTCAACATGTTTCATACATTCTGACTATGGCCCACATCTTCAAAATCAAATGTAGCATCTTTCTACGGAAAAGATATGCTTTTTTTTTCAAACGATAAATGGTACTCTATTCTTACACCAAACATTATAAAAAATTCTCATTGCAATGTTTGAACATGAGACTTTCCCTCTATATGTCCCTCTACCAAGTGGGCGAGCCCCACATTGACAAGAAATATGCATATATTAAAAAAGTCATTTTAGGTGGATAGATGATAGATACTAAAGGAAGAAGAAAAGGGCGGTCTTATACATGTGTTTGGATTTTTATTTTTAAATTACTATGTTTGTGACTTATATTTTCTAATCAGTGTGTTTGTTATTGTTTTAATTGAGATCTATAAGGCATAGATAGACCATATCGATGCCGCGAATAATGAAAACTAACAAAAGTATTATATAATATCTCACGAAATGATTAATGAACTAACTATTTAAAGAGTACTGTTGTGTAAATTGTCGTCGCCGCCATATCCTTCGGGTTACTCTTTCCTAATATCCAGTTGGTTAAGGAGAAGATGAAAATAGTAGTCTGGTTATAATTGTTGGTGCAAAAAATAAAGATACTAATTGACTATAGAAGACTAGCGAGTTTTATATGCACATCTTCTAACAAAGCTAGCACAATGTGAAAAACAATTTGATCAACTTTTTATTGTACTACACAATATATAATGAGAGGTTTAATAAACTAACAGAGCGTAAGTTTCGCGTTATAATTGTTGTCACCGCCGCATCGCGCGGGTTTCCTACTAGTTATCTTTTATACAATTTAGGTGGCAACTTAATTTTTTTTATAAAGGATAACTCTTATGGATCATAAAACTTTAAGATTCATCAAAACCATTACTTTCCATGTAAAATGTTAAAACAATTGTATAGATTAACTTATGATCTATTATGAATTGTACATCTATTATACTCTATTCATAGTTGTTACGTATACGTTATTTATAGGTTTTGATTAACATAGTATCAGAGTCAAGGTTCTCTAACACAAGACTTCCCGACTCTTTAGTCATTGCTTCATTGTCTTGATCTGGTACCTCGTTTTCCTTTCCTTTGTTTATTAAGTGTTAAGACATTGTGATGTCTTTGTTTAATAGTAAGTGTTAAGACATTGTGATGTCTTTATCACATCTTATTGCCACATGTTATGTTCTATTTACATAATTACTCGTCATAATGTGGTTGTTGATTTGTCGTTGCCTTGTGAGTGACCTTGTTGTCATAGGGGTTTTCCTTTTATGTGTCATCAATGTCCTTGTATTTTGTTGTTTTTTTTTCTTCTTGATGTATGCATTAGTTTTTTTGTGGTTGCCAAATTGCAAGTTATGGAACCATCTTATATTATTATTTGTTTATTGCTGCTTTTGAGATTTAAGTTGTTGGGTCTTATTCGTTTGTTTCAACACGTGATGTTTGCTACCATGGAATTCCATTATAGTTTTCTTAAGGTTGCTAATTGCAGTTATTGAACCACCTTGTATTATTATTATTATTATTATTATTTTTATTATTGTCGCTTGTTTTAATTTGTTGGGCCATTGGCTTGTTTCAACCATAGTTGTTAAAAGTCATAGGCGATGCATTTGCGCTTTGAGTCGAGGAAATTGCGCTTTAATTCTCCAGGTCATGGTTTAGGCACAGATTTCAGCTAGATTCCCAAATTCCGGAGAGTTTCCAGCCAAATTCGTTAAATTATGGCTAGATTCCAGCATATTTCTACTTTTACTTTATTTTCTTTGTTCGCTTTTTTTTTTTATCTCAGACCTTTTTTTTTTTGCGCATCACGCCTAGGCCCCAGGCGAGGCGTATGCGCCTTGAGTGCGTCTAGCGCCTTTGATAACTATGGTTTTAACTCCTGATGTTTGTTACCGTACAGAATTTCATTGTCATCATAGTAGTGTGTACAGTCTCGTATGCATTTGACCTCAGGTTCATGTTTTTTTATGTTTAAGGTATACATTTTGGCTCGAATTTTTCGGACTGTCTTGGTTTCTCTTCTGTTGTTTTAGTTGATAGTTCCACTGTTTGCTACCGAGTATACTTTATCATTTCATTCCAATTTGTGGAACTATGAGTGATATGTTGGATACTATATATTAGTTTTATACATGGTTTCTCTTAAACACGCATCTGACTTACTTTGTCGATGTGAGTTGAATTTAACTAAGATTAGAGGTCCATGTTATGATGGTGCAAAACAATATGCTCGGTTATTTCAGTTACTTGAATCAAGAAACACTTTTATATTTTTTTAAAAGACCATAACACAAGATAGCAAAAAGGTAGCATAAATTGACCCGAATCTATGGTTCCTATTTACAATCCAACTAAAAGGATAATTCACTAACGAATCGAAAATACGGATCAAACTTCTCTGGACATCTACTTATATTTTTTTTTTTTGAACATTCAGACGGAACGGTAAACCACCCATAGTAACACCCAAACCGCGTAAGTTCGAACCCCGGCTCCAACGTTTGCAAGCCCGCGTAAAGACGCGTGGGAACAAACCCCCGAATCCCAGCGCAGGAAACCGCCACAAACGGGAGTCGAACCTCCGCCTGTGGGGAAAACCTGCACACCTCACCCCAGCTGGGCTGGGGGTCATCGGCATCTACTTATATTTGGTGGTGCACATATTGCGAGTTACATATGAGTTACATATATTGTTGCGATCTCTTAAAAGAAAAGATCTAAACTTTAATGAAAATTTAATGGTGAGATAACTCAAGTGACCACTAGAAAAATGACTAATGAAAACATATTGCCATTACTACGAGCTTTGTATAAGAGTTTGATGATCTTTGTAACAAAGTAATTTAGAAAAAATGAAATAGTTAAACTTAGTGAGTACATTGTTTGCACCATCATAACATCGACCCTTATTATTCTAGCTTTTATATGAATTGCATGTTAGAAAACTTACATTAAAATCGAAGACGAAATCATCAACATGAACCGGGCTTGTGTTTGACACAATTCCCTTAAACAGATTCGCGGTCTGTTCCCAGGGTACACCGGTTCTTAACAGTGGTGGTGCACTGCCGGACTTGCACACTTGCCTGAAAGATAACCAGACTTCGATTTACTTCTGTATTTGTTCTCTGCGTATGTGTGTGTAAGAATGTTCCATTCTATGTAGTTACCCAACATATGGGTTTTCAAAATGATTATTGGATCTTCAAGTAATCACTTCTTTTAGAACTCTTCAAAATTATATCATATATTTTCTTGTATGTTTTTCTTGCCCTCAAACTACGCACAAAGCTTACCACATATACAAGACCAATAGGTGATGAAGAGCCTCACTTAATTATATAATTAATTAGAGACTTAAACTCTAATAAAAACTAATTAAGTGAAAATGAGAAACCTCTACTAAAGAGTTAATCACCATACATTGAAGAGTTTTATTAATAATTTATTGTATTAATTTCCATTCACAACTTAGAAATTTCCAACAATCCCCCACATGAATGGAGATTTATCAAAACACACACAATTTCCAACAAACTCCCACATGAATGGGAGTCATTCTCAGAAGCAACCTCATTCTGATTAAATTTCAACAGTTGAGTTTTGCATACGATAGGTAGGTGTGACCCTTTGAACCTTCGCTTATGAAACGCACTTAGCCCACTGGCTCTGAGTAGAACGCGATGTCTTTGAACTCGTCTGCCGTTTGTGTAGACGACAATACGCTTCACACAAGACTCTCCCTGACAACGTCAAGTCCTCATAGTTGTGTCCGTTGTGGTCATGGACACATGCCTGGTTCTGCGAGAGCTCTTAGGTATTGTGCCCCAACAATACCCTTCGAAGCGACCCCACTTCTCTCTCACATAGGTGATCTACTGGGACTGGTTACCTCAGTCAAATCATTAAAAGCCATAGGCTTAACCTCAACCTTGTCACTTTTTAGGAATGGACTAGGAAGCTTATTTAATTTATAGTAAGCTCCCTTTAATACGTGGGGTTTCCACCAACTCTCCCCCACAGTGACCTTCGTCAGTTCATACAATTAGGTTGTCCTATTGAACTCAGATCTTGGGATCTCCAGTCAGCTGAGTTAGGTTTCCTTCGCATAAACCTAGCCTTTCATGGGCTTTAGCCCCATTCCCATTGACGACTTCTGAACTAACTCTCTGCTTAAGCCTTTTGTTAGCGGATCCGCGATGTTATCCTTTGACTTCACATAGTCAATAGTGATAACTCTTATAGAGATTAGTTGTCGTACCGATCATGCCTACGTCTTATATACCTATTCTTAATTATACACATTGTGATATGAGCTCTGCCAATTACCGATTGACTATCACAGCGTATTCATTGGGCCAATGCCGGCTTCGGCCACCTAGGTATATCCTTAACAAATTGACGTAGCCATTCTGCCTATTCATCCTCTTTATCCAAAGCGATGACTTTTGATTCCATCATGGATCTAGCAATAACCATTTGCTTAGATCATTTCCATGTTATCGCGGCACCTCCAAGTGTGAACAAATATCCACTCGTTGCCTTGGAATCATTCGTGTCAGATATCCAATTCGCATCATAGTAACCTTCAACAACTGCTGGATATCTTTTATATTACAGCCCGTAGTTTCGTATGTATCATAATTACCAAAGCACCTGTGTCACGTAATTCCAATGAATTAAACTTAGGTTGCTTGTGTATCTACTTAGCTTATTTACTAAGTCTGGTCTGATACAACTCATCATATACATCAGGCTGCCAATAATTCTTGAGTACTCTAATTGATTAACAGGCCCACCTCGATTCTTAGCTAGACATTGACTCGTGTCAATGAAAGTTCTAGCCACACTAGAGTCATTTCCATTGAACTTCTCAAGAATTTTGTCCACATAATAGGACTGACTTATAACAAGTCTATTCAAGGTTCGTGTGATTTGTGCTTCCCAAAATCACATCCGTTCATATCAAACCTTCTATTTTCAATTGCAAGTCACCTCCACACTTAAGTGTTATCGGATAACTACCAAATGGGGTGATGAAAGTTTCTTCCTTTCATATGTACCTTGAAAACTTCTCAAGTACCACTTTTACATCCCTACGGATTGTTTCTTAAATGGCTCTTCCCCACATTGCTTGCACTTTGATTAAGTTTGAGTAATACCACTCATGATGACATTAGACACCCGTGATAAGATAGCGACTATCTTATATCTTTGTGTTATTGAGGTCATCCATTATATTACTCAACCCATATTTTTCATACGAACCATTTTCTAAGCTATATGAGTTCTCCTCATATTCAGCTAAATAGTTTCATAATCAATGAACTATTTATTCGGTCCTTTCGAGTCATCCTTTTTAATGAATTATATATTTGCTTTTACAAAATTCATTCTTATGCTGTCACATATGTTTGAATGTTCAAAGTTAATTTATTCTCCGTGGAGCATCTAAATTAACAAGTATTAGTCTAGCATGCTTTAGAATACGAATACTTAGCATGTGAATAGAAGATGCCTCATTCTGATTCTTCACAGCCTTAAGAGATAACTCATTATCTCTTCCTAACATTCACTTCTTAGTTTAGACACAAAATGAGATTTTGTTTACCATTCCAAAACATTGGTTTAAAGAATGCTTCAAAACCATAATTAATTCCATCCATTAGGATCAAGACTCGTTTGCCTTTAATTTTCAAGGCTTCACCATTGACTCTTTAGGACTTAAACATAAGTCTTAATATAAGTCACTTTGATGAACATATTCATCATCAACAAGTCAATTAGATTGACACTCAACGACTTGACATGACATTCACATATCCCTAAGTGATATGTATATATTTGTTGAACTTATTTATTAGGTGACTCTCCCAAAATATATCACGAATCCTTCATATAGTTCAACCAACATTGATGGTTTGTAGAAACTCTACACGTCCATCACTATTGTAAGTCTTTTATAATAAATCTCGCAAAATTTATCAACGACTTATGAATAATAACATATATTCCTATCATATGTTATAGTCATCGAAAATACATTTGTTCAATTCTATGTTGATGCTCTCAACATTTGACGACATATCTCGTTTTCGTGTATTTATCCTCAATACACTTGCCACGTTGATCATGATTATCTCAATGGGGATGGATGAAGAGTTTTTCTTCTTAGTCACTTAATTAGAGACTTAATTTTATACATAAAGGCTCTAATAAATTGACATAAACAGCTCTAATTAAGTGTCATAAAAACATTAATTAGAAATATAAAACTCTACTCAAGAGTTTACTCTTCATTAAGATTCCAATTAATAATTATAATTTACAAAATTATAATTTCAATATAATCCAAAATACATATAACATATATATTTAAACGGATTCATATAAGGATATATAAACATCAAATCTCAAAGTGTTATTCTCTTTAAACACTTTATCGTTCGACGAAATAATAGCAATTATATCGTCTCGTGGCATGTTTTGAGGTACTCCCTCAATACACTGTTCAAAACAACAAAGTTGTTTATACTTAACTACTCACAAGTAGTCGAACAAGTAAATATGTCCAAAACAATATAAGTTGTTTTACACTAAATAGTCTCTCTAGACTATTATATGGTTCAAGTCATCATACTTCTCATACAAGTATCAAACCATATATAATTTGCAAAACACATGTTTTATTCAGACAAAACATTTCTGCTTTCACAGGTATTTTTCATAAACTATACATATTTATGTTTTGATTACACATCAAAACCATAAACTCTAATATAGTTTTATTATTTAAACCATTCCTAACTCACTTGTTAGAGTATATGGTTTTCATGACTAACCATTTCTAATTTATTCATTAGAAACTATACGTGTACCATATAAACATATATGGTTTAAAAATTAACCATTTCTAACATACTTGTTAGAATGCAAACGACTACACGTTTCATCATATAGATTTTGGTTATATCAAATAAACCTTTTTCTAACACACCTGTTAGAAATAAACGATTACCAAAATCATTTTAAAGGTCATTGGTTTATATTCTCAACCGTTTCTAACCTGCCTGTTAGAAATACACGATTATGACAATCGTTTTAGATCTTGTTGGTTTATATAAAATAAACCGTTTCTAACACCCTCGTTAGAAAATTAAACCATTTACATAAATGGTATTAACTTTGGATTTTCCAAAATATACCCGTTTCAAACTCACTCGTTAGAAACCGTCAAATTTAACCAAACTGGTTTAATGTTGGAAAAGGTTGAAACACCCAATTCTCCATAAACCCATGAGTTGAAACACCCCATTAAAACCTTTAAGAATATTTGACCCATCTTAATGATATTCTTATTATTTTTATGTTTCAACTTTGGACTTTTAATTAGTATTCTTACTAAAACCTTCAAAAACAAAATAAGTTTATAACTTTTTTTTTTTCACAAAATTTCCAAAATAAAATTTCCAACACGTTTGTCTATTTTGTACAATAATCTTTTCTAACACACTTGTTAGAAAATATAAACATCTTATTTTGTCTTTACAAAATCATCAATCTCTAACACGCCCGTTAGAGAAATCAATATATAAGTTTACAAATTAAACTTACTAATTTCTAAATAATAATTTCTAATACGCTTTATTAGAAATGTTTCATGACACGTTATTCTTTCAACGTCGTCGATTCTAACACGCTTGTTAGAAATACATGTTTCAAATCTTATATTTTGAAACCCTTTATTTCCAATACTCTTATTAGAAATGTTTCATGACACGTTATTCTTTCAACGTCGTCGATTCTAACACACTTGTTAGAAATACATGTTTCAAAACTTTAAATTTCGAAACTTTTTATTTTCCAATATTCTCATTAGAAAAGTAAACATTTCAAAACCTTGAATTTATCTTTCTAATACGATAATTAGAAAGAAAACGTAAGCAAAAGTTTTTGCATGGGTTTACAAAATTATGTCTTTTCTAATACTCTAATTAGAAATTCAAACCGTGTATATACATGTTAAAATGCTAATATTTCGGTTTATCTAACCACAACACAACACCCATGATCCCCAAAAATGTTGAATCAAATTTGTTGTGTAAAACATTCTTACGGATGAATGATTGCATTCCCATTATGAATATAATCAAATTCGATGTACCAAAAGGAAAAATTCTAAAAACTTTCGCGAACCCAAATTCCTTAAGAAAAAGGTTTAAGATCGGTTTCCAATCTACACGAAAGTTTGTTTTACAATCTGTTTAAGTTTGTTAGAAAACTTACATTAAAATCGAAGACGAAATCATCAACATGAACCGGGCTTGTGTTTGACACAATTCCCTTAAACAGATTCGCGGTCTGTTCCCAGGGTACACCGGTTCTTAACAGTGGTGGTGCACTGCCGGACTTGCACACTTGCCTAAAAGATAACCAGACTTCGATTTACTTCTGTATTTGTTCTCTGCGTATGTGTGTGTAAGAATGTTCCATTCTATGTAGTTACCCAACATATGGGTTTTCAAAATGATTATTGGATCTTCAAGTAATCACTTCTTTTAGAACTCTTCAAAATTATATCATATATTTTCTTGTATGTTTTTCTTGCCCTCAAACTAGGCACAAAGCTTACCACATATACAAGACCAATAGGTGATGAAGAGCCTCACTTAATTATATAATTAAGGGATAACTTTGTTAAATAGTAACAAAGTTTTAGAACTGTTTTAATCAGGTCACTCATAATAATTTTTGTTTCAATCAGGTCACTTAAGTTTCATTTAATGTTTCAATCTTATATATTTTACCTAAACAAAAGGTCATCTACCCTACATGGCATATGTTTAGTTTTTTTTTCTTTTTTAAATATGTTGACATGGCTTATAAATGTCAACATGGATCAAATAGTTACAAAATATTTTAAAAAATTACAAAATATTTAAAAGAATACTAATTTTTCTAAAATTTGCTGTACTAATTTCACAGAAACCATTAAAGTTTTCACGATCATCAATTGTTTTTTTTCCTGCCTTTTGAAATATGGTGTTGCTGCATATAAGAGCCCAAACCAAACAGTTAGGGTTCTTATTGATTGTATAAATTCAATTAAAAAGACTAGATCAGATTGGTGTTCGCTTCAAAAAAAGCCCAAACCAAACAATTAAGATTCCCTGTTTGCTACACAATTTACAATGAGTACACATCAGATTTTGTTATATCTTTACAAAAGTTTTAGTGTGTTGGTTGTGAGCTTTAACCCACCAGATTTAAGCTTCCATCTCAAATAAAAAAGTTATTTCATACAAAATACATTAGGCAAACGCCAGTCTGCCAGATTCAAGTTTACAGAGCATGTTAGATCACGTATAAAGAACATATATGATCCGTACCAGACGTACGTGCTACGGTTTATCAGAGTTGGTGGTTTTTGTGTGATGTTGTGGGTGGCGTATTTTGACGGT
Source organism: Ambrosia x helenae (assembly GCA_030844895.1). Taxonomy (NCBI): domain Eukaryota; kingdom Viridiplantae; phylum Streptophyta; class Magnoliopsida; order Asterales; family Asteraceae; genus Ambrosia; species Ambrosia x helenae. The sequence continues at coordinate 4,932 of JAUTDX010004804.1, read as the reverse complement.
AAGACAGAATTGGGTGGTGGTGCAACGACGATAGAGGTAGAACGATGGCAGGTTGAAATTAGAACAAGATTTGGGTTTTTGATGATGAGAACATGAATCAATTCATTTTGGAGTGTTGAATTTGATTTCTTTTATATTATTTATTAATTATGCCAGCATGTAAAAAAATAAAAAAATAATAAAAAAAGCCAAAATAAATGCCACATAGGATAGTTTACCTGCTATTCAGGTAAACTATATAGGATTAGAACATAAAATAAACTTCAATGACTTAATTGGAACAAATATTTTTGTGAATGACTTGATTGAAACACTCCTAAAACTTAATTACTATTTTGTGAAATATTCCCTATAATTAATTAGAGACTTAAACTCTAATAAAAAACTAATTAAGTGAAAATGAGAAACCTTACTAAAGAGTTAATCACCATACATTGAAGAGTTTTATTAATAATTTATTGTATTAATTTCCATTCACAACTTAGAAATTTCCAACATTGCAGTTAGATTAGGTTGCTTTGTTATCAAGTTAGTTCAGTTCAGCTATATTGATACGTATCGAATTATGTTACGTATGTAACTATGTAATCAAGTTTTGAGTAACTTTTGTTTGTTATTAAAGCTTTGGAATTTATCCAAATTATCATGTTCGCGTTTTATTGATTATGGCTTACATTTTAAATATCTCAGTTGTTTGTATTAACTGAACATAACACCGAACTATTTGTTAATAAGCGAATTAAGCGAAATCGCTTGGTTTTGATTTTATTTAAAATACAGTTTTCAGTTGTGGCTAGAATCGATGGTGGAAATACAAATATCCACACCGGAAGCCTATTCCGTAGAAATACAGGTTAGGATAACTAAGTTCTTCGTCACTAATCTTCCCGATCGATGTAGTGGTGCGGACGTTGCATCAGCGCTTAGAGGTATTGGTACAATCTTCAATATTTACATTGCCGTAAGAGAGATAAGGACGGGAAGCGGTTTGGTTTTATATCCTTTTTGGATGTAAAGGATCGTAAAGAGATGCTCTCAGTGTTATCAGCGGTTCGTATGGGGGATTTTAAGCTTAAGTTCAATATTGCTAGATTTGTTCTCGAGGAGGGTGAGATCAATCAGCAAAAGAAGGATTTCCAACATCCTCGTAACTTCTCGACGAATGGGATGGGGCTCAGAAGGTGAACTTTGAATACAGAAGACCAGGAATTAATAATCTATCTTTTAAAGAAGTGTCTACTGGTGCGTTCATTGGCAAGACTGTTACAGTTGATGATGGAGTGGATTCGTTTAAGGACCTGCATGGAAGAGTATTTACGTCCGTCTAAAGTCCTTGTCCTATCTAAAAAATATTTTTTATATTTTAAAGGAGATGAAGTTACAGGAAGGTAAGGTTAGATGTTTGGGGGGTTTGGCGATTTTGATTGAGTTCTCTTCTAAGGAGCATGCTCTCATGGCTAAGGATGAAATTGCAGACAGAAAGGATGTGTTTGAATGTCCTCTAGTATGGGAAGGTCAGCCTTTTGATTTTGAAAGGGTGGCTTGGCTCATAGTTAGAGGTGTTCCTTTGAGTGTCTTGGACGGAAAAAGTGGTTAATGATATTGGGAGCCTCTTCGGGACGGTGGTAAAAGAAGCTCAAGTTGATAGACAAGTCTTAGATAATTCTTTTCATTACGTTGGAGTCCTGGTGAATCATGGAAGAAGAATCAATGAGGAAGCGTGCTTACGGTGGAGAGGGAATACGTTCAAGGTTTGGGTTGTCGGAGGATAACAAAGACTGGATCGGTGATTTCGTTCAAGGAATGAGTGTAGATGATGAAAGCTCAGCGGAGTGTGGTGGAGTTGAAAGTTCGTCGGGGAATTCGCCGGTAATGTCTAAGTTACCGGAGAAGTCGTCGCCGGTGATTCAAACTCCGGTTAAGGAAGGTTTTAATGGTAGCATTAATGAGGATCAGTTTCCAAAATTGTTGGAAGTATTCCTGGAAACGAGGAGGAAATCTCGGTTGGAGTTAATGCCAATCATTTACCACATACAAAGTCACTAAAACGTAAAAAATTTAAAAATTTTGTGAATGTGGGCGAAAATTACTCAGGTGGATCTTCTAGTGGAAACCAAAGGCCCACTAAAGAGCCCAAATATTTAGAAGAGGACATATTTGGGTTGGACCAATTATTTGGGCCGTAAATGATGTGGTGGACTCTAATGTTGCAAGGGGTCCTGTTTGTACCAGTAATAACTTCTCTGTTCTAGGGGACTTGGCTAATCCAGTAGTTAATGAGCTACAAAAGAATCAAGCAGAAAAGCCAATTGATAGGGAAACGACAATTATGGAAGAGGATCAGGTAGAAGATTGTGAGCCGCCGAATATGCGCAATAACGAGAAGCTGGCATAGTGTTCGATGATTCTGAATCGGCAGCTAGGTTACCTGTGGAGAAAAAGGTCTCATCTACTGTCACGTTGGGTCGGAAATTAGGAGTGGAGTTGCAGAATTTTCATGATTTAATCCGAGAGTCAATCTCTAAGGAAGGTATACAAGAGGTTAGGAAATGAATTTCCTTAGTATTAATATAAGAGGTATGGGTGTTGATGGTAAAGAGGGTTGGGTTAAAAAACATAGAAGCCAGAATGATGTGGGTTTTTTGGTGATGCAAGAGACGAAAAGTCAGGGGTTGGAAGGCTCCACTATAGAGCGGTTCCGGGGCAGGGGGAATTATGATTTTGAATACGTCGATCCGACGGGGCTTTCGGTGGCTTGGTTTCGGTATGGGATAAGGGATGTTTTGAGAAGGATTATGTTATAAAGAACAGGAACTTTTTAGTCATTGGAGGGTGGTTGAAGGAGGGCCATGTGAAGATGAATGTCATAAATGTTTATGGTCCTAAGTCTAGAGCTCAAAAAACAAAATGGTTTGGCAATCAATAAAAAGTGTTACGGAGGCTAATGAGGGGCTGTGGTGTATTTTGGGTGATTTTAATACAGTTAGAAGTAAGGATGAAAGGAAAAACACAATGTTTAATGAAGTTATGGCTAAAGATTTTAATGATTTCATTGATGAGTTGGGTTTGGTAGAGTATCCGTTGCTTGGAAGAAAGTTCACGTTTCTTGCAGGGAAAGGGAAAGGTGACAAGCAAAGCAAGATTGATAGAGTGCTGGTTTGTGGCGATACTTTCAACAAATGGCCAAATGCTTCCCTTCGAGCACTTCCAAGAGTTATTCTGATCATTGCCCGTTATTACTTAACATGGTGAGCAAGAATTTTGGACCAAAGCCCTTTAGATGGTTCAATTCGTGGATCAAAAGAGAGGGATGTGTTGAGATGGTTCGAAATATATTGGGTAAGGAAGCTATAAACAGGTTCGGCCCAAAAGAATCTTTTTCGCAAACTTCAGATCTTAAATGTTGAACTTAGGAAGTGGTGGGCCAAGGTGTCGAAGACGGAAGAGGAAGAGTTTAACTCCTGTTGTGAGGAGTTGGATATGGTAGAGAAGTTGATGGAGGTTCGAAGCCTTACTGACGATGAAACCTGGATTATGGAAGAATGTAAGCAGCGTTATAGAGCTCTGAATGAAGCAAAAAACAAAGACTTGAAGCAACGGGCTCGGGGTTAAATGGGCTGCATTGGGGGATGACAACACCGGCTACTTTCACAGAGTTATTAATGGTCGTCGAGATCGGTCAACGCTATCCCAGGTATTGAGGTAAACGGGGAGTGAATACGAAACCTTCAATCGTCAAAAGAGAAGTGCTAAGTTATTTCCGTAACCTGTTTAGTGAAAATTGGACGATTCGGCCGAAGTTGTTGTGCGACTCTGTTAAAAAAGTTCCGATTCAGTTCCAGGCAGATCTGGTGCAACCTTTTTCCAAGGAAGAAAATCAAGTGTGCCGTCTTCGAGTGTGGGAAGGATAAGGCTCCCGGGCCTGACGGTTTTAATTTCCATTTTGTGCAAGAGTTTTGGATGTGTTGGAGGAGGATGTTTTCAAGGTTTGTGCTGAATTTTATGAGAATGGTGTTATTTCTCAGGAATGTAGTGTTTCTTTCATAACGATGGTCCCTAAATGCAAAAAACCCAACTAATATGAAAGAATATAGACCTATTAACTTGATTGGGATGATAAGCAAGATAATATCCAAAATATTGGCGTTGAGAATGAAGAAAGTTATGGGAGAGGTGATTTCGGAGTCCCAATCGGCCTTCCTAAAAGATAGATACCATTTTGGATGGTCCCTTGGTTCTAAATGAAGTCCTTGCTTGGCTAAAACGAAAATCTAAAAAGGCGTTCTTATTTAAAATTGATTTTGAGAAGGCGTACGATAACGTCAATTGGGGTTTTTTAATCTCAATGTTGGAACAAATGCACTTCCCTCAAAGATGGTGTATGGTGGGTTTCGGGAGTTCTAAAGTCGGCTCGTTCGGCGGTTTTGGTAACGGGTCTCCTCACGTTTGAGTTTTTCTTGTCAAAAAGGTTTGAGACAAGGAGACCCGTTGTCCCCATTCCTCTTTTTGGTGGTCATGAAGCCCTTTCTCTTGTGATTAACAAAGCGGTTGTTGAGGAAGAGTTTAAAGGAGTGAAGTTAGAAAAAGATGGATTGATTTTATCTCACATGCTCTATGCCGAGGATGCGTTAATTATTGGGGAATGGAGTACGGGGAACGTGATGAATTTGGCTAGAATTTTGAGAGTCTTTCACATATGTTCGGGGTTGAAAATAAACATCAATAAGTCCAATTTGTATGGTGTTGGGACATGTAGTGAGGAAGAGGAAGGCGTGGCTATGACTTTGGGTTGCAAAAGAGATACTCTTCCTTTCGATTACTTGGGTATTAAAGTAGGCGCCAATATGAATAATGCTCAAGTTGGAAGAAGGTGGTAGTGGTATTCGAAACAAGATTGGCTTCGTGGAAAGCGAAATTATTATCGATAGGCGG
>JAUTDX010004803.1:0-24195 GCA_030844895.1 Ambrosia x helenae | reverse complement strand
ACATATGCACAACTAAAGCACACCCACGCACACTCAATATATATACACACAACGCCACATATGTATACATGTAATACAATAACTAAACAAATTCAGGATTCAAACGACAAATAGTTCTATCTAAATGAAAATAAATCTATTCAAACTTTGGTGGCTTTTTGTTTGATACAATGCAACAATGTGGTGACAAGTCTATGAGAATAATTCATTTCTATGTTAATTTAGTGACTTACCTACTGGAAGAGCCTGAAAACAAAGATGGTGAATGGAAGTCTGTATAGTTCTTTGAGGCTCCAATGCCTGTAGGTATATGTTTTTCTTGGTTCTTCTCTCACCCCACTTTGTGTAGCATATTATCCATTGCCATCTCATAATCCACCTGAAAACAACGAGCAAATAAATTCATTAATCGCGTGTAAATAATAATTCGACAAGACATCAAATGTCTATGCCAGTGTCTTATGGGGACGATGGTGTAATATCTGACCCCCTCATATCAACCAATATTGTCTACTTTGTTCACAAGGAGCTGAGTGTTTTGTTTTTGGTTGCCTGAGTGGAGACTTACCAAAAGGTCACCCATGTTGGAAGTACTCCCACCCAAGCACGCTTAACTAAATATTGTCTACTTTGAGGCAGGTCATTCCTTATATACCTAGTGTCTATCATGTCCATGGCCGAAGTGGGACATGCCTAGGGTGATATAGTAGACCTCCAAAGGTTGACCCCAAGTGCAAAGGCAAAAGGGAGCTTTGATTGCAAGACCCACCCGTCGAGCAAGGACGAAACACAAAATTTCAAATATTTACGAAGATGAACAAAAAGATTGCTTACCTGCTCAACCATGTTGAGCAAGTTTTTCACTCAAGATTTCTTTGTTATTAAGCGGACTTGAGACTTTCTGAAGTATTTCGGCATCTTCATCATTGACATCCATGAGTTTCTTCTTTTTCACATGCAACTGTGATGACTCTTTCAGTATTTCATAGATGGCACCTGTTAGCATCACCAATGTACCTACAACCAAAAAAAGATAGCAATAAAAAAATTATTTAGATCAGCATATACATATTTTTTATTTATGGCGTGACATTAAGGTGTTGAACTTACTTGCTTAAATTTCTTTTCCTCTCTTGCTGCTCTCGCGCCTGAATTTTCTTCACTATTTTGACTTGAGTTGGGCGCAGCACTGTCTAATAGAAGTCTGGAAAAGCGTAGATCGTTAACTAAAGGAAGCTTTTTATTAATTTACAATGAACATTGAAGTGCACACACCTTCACAGCAGAAGCATCTCACTTATGTCATCTCCAATATATTCCTTTCCGGTCCCTTTGAAAGGAATTTTTGTGCTTACAATGCTTACAAAACACCAATTTTGTCTTGCGTCTGATTAATTTTGTAAATATTCCAACTGAAAGACATAAGAATCATGATAGCTGCTGTTAAAAAGTGGTAAGAATAACCCAACCTCCACATTAAAGCAGAAACTCTAGATTGATAGGAGACGAGTCTTACTTAATTCTCTTCATTGCAGTTCTGGTGACAACATCAGCACCTTGCTCAAACAGCAATGGAATTCGATTTGCAAACCGAAAGATATTTAAACCCTACAATTTTGATACCAAGATTAACAAGAAAGAAATGGTAAAACAGAGAACTAATGTTACTGTAAGTTGCTAGCTTAACAAAAACCTTATGATGAAATTTATTCTCAATCAATCTATTGGTCATTTGGTCTACTGGAATTTGTAAGTTTCGTTCTTCTAGTATAAAAAGAAGGGCAAACGGCATGAAACAGAAACGAACATTAAACTATCCTCAACTTTTAGCAACTAGCTTCATTTCAATTGATTTTGCCTGTAAATTGATAATGTGGCACGGGTTGATGTCATATTTAATAAGATGCCCCATCAAAAACTTTTGTAAATCACGTAATCAGCAAAAACAAAAATCAGAATATAGGATTACTCATAAACTAAAAGTTGCAAATGACATCTCAAGGCCAAAGAAATAAACTTACTTGCTTGACATCTTTCCCTCCCAGACTGACTCCAGCTTCTACAATGAATGGATGTCCTTCAAATACTTGAGCACTACAATTTAAAATTAATCCTGGGTGTGGTTAGTTTCTAATTAAGGTTGGACACTTAGACGTTTTTATATATATTTTAGGGGTCCACGCATTTCAGGAATAAATTACCTTGCAGTATAAGTTGCAACCATGTCTGGGTGAAGCTCCTTTATTATACCCAAGCGAAGGTTGTACTCCCCTGCAGGACTAAGGCACTATAACAGAGCAATGTTATTTATGAATTTTCCAATGACTTGAATACCAAATTCATTCAAAATATAGCTAATGGTAAAGCAACAACAGATTTAGATGCTTCATCACCTAAATTTTAAAAGAAACAACTAAATTAAACCACAAAAAGCATCTTACATCACCGCTAGGATCATCAAAACTTAGCTTGACGAAACAATTGATGGATGCGAACAATTTGCTGTGGAGTCAGTGACTTGACTGGTGTTTTGGGGCTGAAATCGGTACCCATTTCTCCTGTAACATGATAAAAATATAAAATCACTTTCATTTAAATCTAAAGGCATGCCAAATGCGATTATTACTACTTACTGCAAACAGTAACAGAAACTAAAGCGAATAATTGGAGTTATATGTCAGCTAAAACTAAAACCGGAAATAGGACCTTTCTTAAGGAAATGAAGCAGGCATGTTGATTAGACTGCAACTTAGATCTTCGTATATATAACTTATGAGATTAAGCTCACACTCAAATTCTTATGTTGTGCTATCTCTATTGATCTAATTAAAACCTTGGCTAACGCCTATGCTTGATTATAATGGCTAGCTTTATAGTCATATAAAACGAGCTAAAATGATATGTGGAGCATCAACTTGAGAATTTAAGCCAAACACTTAAAACTGCAGCCTATGTAATGCTTGCTGAATAACTCAAAGCTAAGTTAAAGCTGCAGTATAACTCGAACATGGAGATAGAACTCCTCCATACCATAGAACTAAGTTTAACCATCAAAAATCTGTCAGATGGCGATAGTATAAGACCTGAAGGGTGCATGTGTTTATAGATGTACAGATTATCAAATAGCTAGGCTGTCTAATTGCATGGTTGCATATTATTATAGGATTGTGGAGTGAGTTTTGTACCAATTAATCGTTCAGCAGTGACTTCCCAATGTTAACAAATTCATGCTGAAGAAATTGCAAAAGGTTCTGTTTTGTAGTTTCACCAATTAGACGTTTAATGAGAAGCAAATCCACAGCTGATGGATGGTACTTTGTTTCAAGAGGACTGCAGGCATTACATCTGTCCTTCTCGTAAACCTTATGCTGACAGTTTTACTTCAAAAGGGAAAGATAATATTAATTGACATGATAAGCAACACATTATCAACGAAATTAAAAGACAAACAAATGTTGAATTTTCTTTTTCTTGTAATTTTATTGGAGTGGCAAGGGGCTGGATAGTACTCTGGCGTGTCTGATACAAATCGAAACATGAATTGAGCATATGGAGTAATAACAGCCATTTGACGCATATAATGCAATATCTTGGACTGCAAAAGCGTAAAAATAGGTGTTATTTAAGAGATTATCGCATGAATTGGCCCATGATTAATAACAATACGCAACCATATACAACGTATAACATTATAACCAAGAGTTGAAACAGAAACACAAAGTGAAACATACACGATATGTTGTCCAGTTTCCCTCAATTACAACTTGAATCTCAGCTCCATGCCATTGTTCCTTGTCATCTCTCTTCTCATGTAAATGGACATGAGGAATGTTTCTAATCATGGAATAATAGAAGCAAACATTAGAGCACCAAAAAAGCTTTGATCATTCTTTTATGAGCAGTAGTACATGGGCTAGAACAATACCGATGAATATCTATATCCAGCCTACAGAATGAAGTGTAATTCTGACCCTTCATTGATGAGGATATCTCAATAGGTAGACCAGTACTCATCTTTGACCAAATTAACGCCTGAAAAAACAAATAACAATCTAGCAATTATTATTTCCATCACAGTAGACTGCAGATATTTTCAATTTATTAACAGAAACAGAAAGTATGCTGCAGAAAAATACCCTAACACAGTTAGAAGTTAGAACAGTGTGAGATGATCTATCTTTCTACATCCTAACTGGGTTATCTATCGCCTAAGAAGAATACATGGCTATATTAACACACTCGTATTATATACATATACTGCAAATAAATAGATAGGGTCATGTAAAATGCCTCATATAGTACAGACCATTTTAGCACCAAGTCCGAATTTTCCACGTGTTTGTTTCAGCCCATACTTTGTCCCAGATAAAACTGCATGACCATGATGTATCAGAGAAGTAACATGACAATGGAACAGAACTCAGAGACAGAAACCTCAGTATGCCATGTTGACAGAGATCACGCGTAAGCACAATATCAAATATTTCAATCAGCATGAAACTAGATAACCGAACCTCGTCCGAACATATTTGGGATATCATCATGGGGCATTCCTCGTCCATTATCCTACAATACATTTTAGACCATTCGTCATCATCTGGACCGAGCAAAAACTTATGGACCTAAAACGAATGCATTACAAATCTGAAAATCAAGTAATAAAAGGTTCAGAGCAGAGATATGTCAAGACCTTACAAGTCACCCTGTAAAAAGAAGCCTCGCCTCGACCCTTGATTCCCTTTGCAGAAGTCGGTTCTTTTACTTTCTTCCCAAGGGCAGCATTTTTTGCCTGAACTTCTTGAAAACGCGCTTCTTTGGCAAGCCGTTTCTAATAACAGAACAATAAGCAATGAAAGGTATAAAAACATAAGTGAAATGTAAAATGTAATGAGGTCGAGGACAGCGTTCAACTGTTTAACGCTGTGAAAAGCTTATCGTTGAAAATTTATACTATAACGTCAACGATACAAACCTCACGAGCCTTGTCTGTCTCAAAATCACCATACAATGCCTCATCAATTCGCTCCCGGTCAATAAGACCAATCATCGAATTAAATTTACTTTTATTAATCTCCTCACTGTCACACCAAAACAATGTGAAAAACACAACCAAATTGCCCTATGTGCATACAGTTATACTTACAAAACCCTAGGCACTTACATAGTAACTTCAACGAATGGAAGCTCAGCAATAGACTCAGCAGAATCAAGTGCATTTTCAACAAGTTCTCTAACGGTAGTGTAAAGAGATTTCCCAGGCTAATAACAACACACAACTTATTAACTCAATTTTCACAATATTCATAAAAATAACCAAATAATACATGTTTTTAACAAAATAATGGAACTGACATTGTCGAATCCAGCGATGTTTTTTGTTCTCAGCAAAGAATTCAGCAGGAGATTCTGATAGAAGCAAATTTTAAACTTTAATTAACAGTAAAATCTATACACACACACACACACACACACACACACATATATATATATATGTTGAATGAGAGAGAGAGAGAGAGAAGGACTAACTTTGCTTAAGAGTACTTGCTTTAGGTTTTCTAGGAGTTTTGGATTTGCCTTTCTTAGCTTGAATCGGAGTTTCCTCACTGCTTTCTCCGGAGTCCATCGGAGCAATGATTAGTCAAAATTAGGGGTTTGTAGAGGCGGGAAGTGTTTTCGTCGGCACGGTAACGGAAGTAAGGTGTGTGTTTCTGCGAGGGGACTCTAACCCGAGCCGAACCTTAAAATTTTACACGAACCTGAATTTGATTCGAACCTACACGAACCTGAATCTGATACCTTAGAATTTTTCTAGGATATTTTTTTTTCCTTGAACAAGGTTTGATCCACATTCTTTTAGCTGTGACTCTGTGAGACACGCCTATTTGGCTATTACCAGTTTACCACTAGGACTCAACCTCAGTTGCGGAGCCACGCATTAGCTTGGATGGGTTGTTGCCCACCGTAAGGTTGTGGTTTACAATGTGTTTTATGTGTATTTTTTCTGAAGAAAAAAGAAAACAAGATCCCATGTAGAAAGGCATAAGTGCCCATTGACATTTGGTAAAACCTAAGTGCAAGGGCCCATTTAGAAATAAAAATGCCAAAATCTCCAACCTAATTTGATCGGTTTATCTCCCACTCAATCAAAGCCTACCCTCTACTCCTGTCTCTCTTAATTTCGATTAAAGACCATCACCCATCTCAGTTTGGAATTCTAGATTTCTATATTATGTTGGTAATATTTTGAATAAAGTTGGGTTAATGGTTTTCAATTGTGTTGTAAAATATATTATTTCCATTCGTTTTAACACAAATTATTGGCTAATTTACATATATACAAAATTACAATTATAAATTGTGATATATTGTTTTGAGTTAAATTGTTGATTCATTGGTGAATTGAACATTTGATGATGTCTTTGCAAAAAGTCAAATAAGGTGTTTATCTTTTACCCTCTTAAAGCAAGATGTTTATGAAAACACGAGGATAATTGCAATCGAGGTATGTTATTACATTTAAATATTCAATGAACTAAGTTATTTATTATCGTTTTTTACCCATTTTAAACCGACCCGTATTGTGCCTCCTTAAAGTTTTTTTTTGCATCCGCTACAAATTTTGTTTGTATCCGCCACTGCCCAACCCTACCCTAGATACAATTCTTAAAAAAAATGTTTCGGGTTAGTTCAATTGTTTGCCATACTATATGTTCAAAGTTCAAACCATTAAACTACACCTTTTCTAAAGTCTAAAAGTCACCAACATGGCGCGCAACAACTTGGTACTTGATACACGTGGATATTTGCCGATGGTCTGCTGTTGAGTGACACACTAGGCCCAAATATGGGACTTGTTAACACCAAACAATATGAATACATATAATTAAAAATATTATTACAACTTATCGTATGTATTTTATAGTTATTTGTTTGTGAATTAAATTTATTACACTTAAACTCATAGTGATTTTTGTATTTAGTGATCGTCATACGATTTTCATATCGTGTGAGTTTGAATTTGTCGAAAACAAAAATGCATTTAAGATTACTTTGTTATTTAAAAATTACTAAAATCATACTGATATTTGAGGTACCTATATATTTCTAGAATTACTCTAAATAGCTTATTTTGTAGGACATGTATTACACATTCTATCAGGTGTTTATTCAATTTTGTTAAAAAAAAACATTCCCTTTTGAACGTTGCATTTATTAATTGGACTAGCAGACAAGAAACCACGGCTTAAATAATGGCTAGCATGGCTCATCTGAAACAAGAAATTGTCTATTGCTTTAAAAAAAAACAAAAAAAATAATAATGCCCTGAAAACATGACCAGATTGATTGGTCGGCCGATGGGTTAAACCAAAAACTATTGGTGTTGATTAGTTACGAACTAATTTTTTTTTTATCAGCAAACATCGATTTCATTCATCACCCAAAAGATTATGTACAAAGTTGAGCATAGCAAGGTGCTAGCATCAACCTGCAGACAACACCAATACAATCACCAATAACAAAATAAACAAACAAGACTACTCAAGTTATCGGACTATTGAACGCAACCCAATTCTCCCACGTCCACACGGATTGCTTGTCTTTGTGTTTCACCCACGTAAAAGCCGTAGCCTGAACTTCACCAAAAATCCCACTTGCATTTGCTCTTTTGCCGTTGAAAATAAACTCGTTCCGTGCTTTCCAAATAATCCAACATGCAGTCAATATTACAATTCTCACCAAGTTCCTCTTCGCCTTATTCGCACTTATGTGGTTGTGTAGTTCCAATAGATCTTTGACATTAAACGCATAGATAGGAGGGATACCAATCCACGAACTAACCTTCTGCCATACATTCGATGCCATAATACACGAGGTAAATAGGTGATCTGCGTCTTCATCCGTATCCCCACAAAAGCTTGCACAACGGCTGTCCGTGCCAGATATTACGCTTCTTCAGCTCCACAAATAAACTAGTTGATTTAAACTTTTAAGTTAACCAAATCTATATATATATTTTTTAAAGGCGTAGTTGCTCATTATTCATTCAATGTACATCAAAAACCAAATATTTTTTGAAGTGAACCAAATCTAATCATGGAAAACCACCCATACATACCATCTTTTGCCGGCCGATAACCGATTCGTTGAATGGATAAACTCAGTGGCGGATGTAGACCAAGATTTCAGGGGTAACGTTACATAATTTTCACGGGTAACGTAATACAAAACACGTAAAAAAATATTAAAAATACACTACGCCAAAAAAGTTGAGGGGTAACGTCCCCCCTGCTCCTTCTCTAGATCCGTCCCTGGATAAACTGTCAGAATTATCAGTTTGCGACTAATTCGTTTGTTAGACATTGGATACCGTATATCGAAAGCAAAAGAATAAAAAAAGAAGAAGAAAACTTAAGCCATCTAAACACGTCTTAATGAAATGGCCAATATAAATTAAATTATTAAAGATACATGCATCAATAGAAAATGACAATCATTTCATTATGTTTTGTTGAACCTTTATCTACAATAGTACAAAAGAAAGCGGGACTAGATTTGGATAAGTGACCAATATATCACCATACAAATTATTCATAATCTTACAACTCATGTTTACTGATGACAAATTCTATCATAATCATTGGACTAAATATTAGTGTAGGGTAGTATGGTAATTTTGTTATTAAGGTTTGTTAGGAATCTAGCATATATGTATGAAGCTTGTATCATAGTAGTACTAGTTATTGACCTTGTAAACACATTTTGCATTTATCTCTCAGATCTTTTTATGGCATAAGAGTCGAGATTCCACTGACTCTAGCAACCATACGGCTCCGGTCAAGTTCAAGTTGAGAAGGTAGTGTATGTAGCCTCCAGACAATGTTGCAAAAATCGGCCTAGGCGGCGCGCCTAGGCGCTAGGCGGAGGTAAAAATTGGAATTAGGCCCTAGTCGGAAATCTAGGCGTTTTGGCCATTAGGCGGCCCTAGGCGGTGATTTTTTTTATTATTTTTATTAATTTTCTAAGTATTTTTTAGTATTATGTGTAAATATTAAAGTATTTCTAAGTATTATGGGTATATATCTTAACATATTTTCAAAAAACACCTAAATTTGTGTGTATATATATAAAATACGTATAAAAATACCAAAACGCCTAATTCCGCCTAGTCCCGACTAGTCCTCACCGCCCGCCTAGCGCCTAGCGACTTTTGCAATGGGTTTTTAGTACGCACAAAAGCGTCCTAAAATGTTATTTTATAGGACATTTTACTTAATAGGACCAACGGTAAAAGCGTTTCATGTAAGGGGGTCGTAATAAGTCAGGAAACTTAAAAAGCGTCCTAATATCTCAAATAAGATTATGAAACCAATTTTATGGTCGCATAATGTGTCCCAAAAAAAAACTCCTAATAAAACATATTAGGACACTTTAACAAGGTTTTAACATGTGCTTACCTAGTTTTAATCTTTTGATACACATACAAGCGTCCTAAAAAATAATTTATAGGACCCTTATGATGTAATATTATAGGAACATTAGTACCCAAAAAAAAGGACCTAATATCTCATATAAGATTATGAAACCAATTTCATGGTCGCATAATATGTCAATGAACGAACAATATAGCGTCCTAAGAAAAGCATATTCGAACACTTTTACAATGCTCTAACAAGTTTAATATGACAAAATTTGAAAGTCATAACAAGTCATATGATACAACGTTTTTTTAAACATACACACACACAATTTTATGATATACTGTATATAACATCAACTAATGAAAGAAAAAAAAACTTTATTATATTTCAAATAAGCTAGCATATTCATAACAAAAACACTAAACATAAATAAGTTATAGCATTATCCAACATAAAGTCTTGTAACATTTAATAAAAAAATTTAAAAGCAATGAAAGAAACAAGCAGCATAGAATCCTGAGTCATCATGCGTCCTCAATCCTCACGGGCTACCTATAAATAAACCATCCATGTATAAGCATTAATTTCCAGATTATTAAAATTATTCATATCACAAGTTTAACTAATATATACCAAGATGAAAGGACAAGGTCATGCAATAGATGCACCAATACAATCTTGAATTGTGGAAAATAATTCATATGGTCTCACAAACTTTTCATCTGTTTTTATTGGTACTTGAACTTTCACCTCACACCATTCTGGTCCATTTTCCATATCACCAACGCAACTAGCTCATTTGGGTCCAAGCTCTTCTTCACCCATCCTCTTGCTACAATCTCTATAGAGTTTAGAATGCTTTTGAAGAAAACTTCATCTCAACCTAGATTTTAGTTTTCAACAAACTTTTATCAAACCCTAGTCACAATAGTGCAAGTAACATTTCACACAAATAAAAGTAATATAAGTTTACACTAGAACGCTAAGATTATTATAGAAAAGACTAATATGAAAAAAAAAACATCAATAGACATAGTTGTTTTATATTGTAGCCCAATGTAACCATTATTTAATCACCAACTTACAATCATTTTTGGGATGAGTCTACAAGTTCAAATCTACCTCTAGAATTTATAATTCATAAGAACGCAAGTGAAGATAAGAGCTTGAGGCCATTTGGTCTCAAGTTCGAATCCGATAAAGAGGAGTTTTACCGCAGTGGGCCTACGGGCAACTGGTTTTTTCCCGAATAACCGAATTGATGGCTTGGTGGACCGGGCTGCCCAATGGGCAGCCATTTGTCCAATGCTAACCCACTGACAGTTTAGGTGATATTTAGTGGGCCGTTTAAAAAAAAACAATACTTATCAAAGTAACCTATAAACTTCAACTTTGGCCAAGGTACAATTAAAGTTAATATCATTCATTAGAAGGCAGCAATATCATAACAGAAAGTTACTTTGACATTTTAGCAAATAGGTTATATGCAACCACTTTTTAATCTAAGAGAAATGAAAAGATTTGAATTTTAGATCTTTATCAAGCATGTTACCTGGAGAATGAATCTAGATTAATGGAATCACAATTTTGTGCAGCACCACGGCTCCACACCAGTCCTTCATCAACGGTCTTTTGTGTAATTGAGCAAATATGGACAAAATAATATATCATGATTTTTTCATAAATGCAAAGAATGGAAAAAGAGGGTTTATGTATAATGTATATGCATGAACATAAAGGCATAAACCAGAATTGGCCCAACATTTTTTGAGGCCCTAAGCAAACTACAAAGTCAGAGCGCTTTTAAAAAACTTTTCAATATAAACCCTCCTCTTTAATGGAAACTATAACCTAAAAAGTTTATAGGTGATTTCATCTTCACCCATATTTACAACTTTAATACAAAAATACAAAACCCTTTGCAAAAGATTGGCTAATATAGTATTTACTAAAAAGAGTTTAGGCATACTAAGTTGTTCGATAAGCTACTGATCAGAAACACTTTAGGCATACAGAGTTTTTTTAATAACCAGACCGACTTGTTACTTTGCTCATTCATACTAAATGATTTCCCACACTAAATAACATTTAATAATTATTAATATCATGGGTAGTCTACTGCATAATCCAAATTTGATAGATCAATATTCAATATGTGTACTAAGAACACATGAAAAAATATTACCTGGTGTGTATCAGTCTTGCAAGCGACCCATAACCCAACTCCAACCAATAATTAGCGTATTAGTCCAACACTCCAAAAATGTCATGCTGGTAATAGAATTCGAAAATTCACAAGTAACCATCGGATCAAGAGGCGACGTGTTTCGAAAGCTGCAGACTTTAGTTTTTTTGAGAGCCTGAATTCTCAAAAAAAAAAAAAATCTTCAAGTTTAACGACAACACTTTCACCATTCTTTTTTTTTCCAGCTTTGTCCTTTTGTTCTTCTTTTGAAACAACACTTTGTCTCCTTCCCAAGGCTACAAGCCTACAAGTTACAAAAGAATTTTGTTATGCATCCTTATTCATCAGCAAATAATATGTAAAAATGAAATATTATATAGAAACACAGATGAGTAAAGCATAGAATTAATGAAATTGTAAATGCAAGCAAGGAACCAAAAGCAATCCAATACCAATAAGTTTTGGGGAAAATATTGTATCTTATATCATCCTTTCACCTAATGTCAACAATGAATGATTAATCCCCTCTCTGCATGAAACCTTGTTCTAATGATATGGGTGCTATCCAAAAAAAGTAACTATCTAATAATATTAATTCAAAATATAATTTTTGAAGAGTGATAATTACTTTATTCCAAGAATGCCCGTAAAATTCATTCACAGATATTAGATCTTGAGCATACACATCAAAGAAAAATCCAAAAACCCAAATCCACTAACTTGGAATACTATCTGTTACAAAAAAAAGATAGATAAAAAATTTATAGAATGTCAAAACCCATAACAATAAACATGGAGTGGTCAAAACCGTAAAATCATCATACTTGTTCGATAAGCTACCAAAGAGAATCACGTCAATCCTAAAAATACCCTATAATCGTCAATCTAGAGTGGTCAAAACCCTAAAATCGTCAACAATACATAGGTTCAGAAATCGTGATGATAAAATCATGAATAATCATACCTCTAAATACTAACAACTCATCCAAAAAAAACTGAGAATCGATTACTGACCTTTTTAGAGTTAGGACTCACAACAACACTAAATACATCATAACCTACCTGCTTACAGTCTACTCGAGCAACGGTTGTCAATCTGAAGGAGAGAAATAGCGAAGGGAAGAGATAAAGAGGCGATTAGGGTTTTTTTTATTTGGGCGTTGAGTACTTTGTGTCTATCTAAAAGCTAAAATAACTAAAATAGATAGCTACAAGCCTAAAATGACTATAAAGCTTAAAGTTATAAAAATTAAGTGTACTATTAAATTATGATATAATAAAACTCTAGCAAATAAGGGTTTTATAAAACCGATGTTTTATGACTCAAATATAAAGTGTCATATTACGGTGTATTATGATAACACCATTATGATTTAGCGTTCTATAAAGGTTAAGGTTATAAGACCCAAGTGTTAAGTGTCCTATTAAATTATGTTATAATAAAACTTTAACGAATAAGCGTCCTATAATAATGGATGTTTTATGACTCAAATATTATGTGTTCTATTACGGTGTATTATAATAACACCATAATGATCAAGCGTCCTATAAAGGTTAAAGGTATAAGACCCACATGTCAAGTGTCTTATTAAGTTATGTTAAAATAAGACCCCAATGATCAAGTGTCCTATTACATTACCACATAATGGGACACGAACAACCAAATGTCTTATAAATTAATTTATTAGGATCTACATTTTAAGTGTCTTATTAAGTTATATGATAATAGGACCCCCAAAGAATCATCCATCCTATTAAATAGCTTTTTAGGACACCGGTTTGGTAGCGTATGTTATAAAAGGACCCCAAAAGTTCATTCGTCCTATTAAATTGTTTTTAGGACCCTATTTTACGAGCGTCCCACACAAAAGGTCCTTAAAAGCCATTTTTGTTGTAGTGAACCTTGCCTCCAGACCAGAAATCGCGGTAGATATCAATACACACATACACAATTGTTACTAATTCACCACTTAACTGGAATAAAACAATCTTATTATCTTAAAACTAACTTTGAAATCACTGATTCTAACTAAACCTTATATAAAAAATTTTTACCATTTTGCCTCTGCTTTGACCAAAACTTCTACTTTTGCGAATTAAGGAAAAAGATGGAGAAATGAAAACATATTAGTACATTTATGTTTAACAAAAATTTATAATTTGGCCTGTATGAATCTTTGAAGGAACATTCTATTTGAGCTTAAGGAGTGATCTGATATAAGATTTAAAAAATATAACCCAATTTATTTAGAGACCAGTCAAATTAGTTAAGACTTTTGTTTATGCATCTATATGTATATTTCATGTATTAGTTATATCGTGTTATTATTGACCAAATGGAATTTTACAAGTACTTTAAGGAATAAATTAGTTACAGCTGAAGTAAGCTGCACTGCCATTTATAGTATGACCAGAAACAAAAGCTAAATCATATATGAAGCAACGAAAAGCGATATTAAAAAAATCAAAAAATATAATTTATACAACAATATCCTCTCATCTATCAATAAAAAAATAAAATGAAAGAACATGAGAAAAAATTATTGGATTCTTTTTCTTCATGTTCTCTATATTTTTGTATTCGGACCGGTTATAGTAACAATCTAGCTAGCTCATTAGTTCACTGATCGAAGCGCATTCAGTATAAGATGAAGTCATATTTAATTTTCACTATTATTTAATATTACATAAAACACAGATAATATATAAAATTAAATTTTTTAAAAATAAAATAAATATATTCTTTTCTATAGCTATAAAAATCAAAAAAGTAAAATAGTTTGAAAATAAAAAAGATTAATATATTTGGAGTTTCCACAAACTACTATTAGAACTAAAAAAATAACGTAGTCTGGGCAGACTGCCTAAGATCGCCAATAGACGATATGACAATAGGTCACTCGTACCGTTCAAAAACGAACTAAAAAATAGTTGTCATGTGAAGAGTTTGACAAATCACAATTGCTAAAACACATTAACATATTCTTTAAAATCAAAGCTTTCTACATGGAAATCTCCTTCCTTGTCAAGAACAATAGCTAAAACCATCCCTTACTTGAATATCATCGAGTGAAAATCACCATGAAATAGTTAAAAAAAAGGTGCTAAACTGAAAAAACATGGAGGAAACTAAAGAGATAGATTCTCATTATTCATAATATCTACACAAAGTACTACTATATATTACGATACACGGATCACTAGTTATGTGAAGGGTTTGACTTGCTAGGAGGTCGGTTCCTTAAACTATCTTCCATGGATGTCTCCGACTCGTTCATCACCGCACCCTTGTGCTTGGATGGATCCGTAGAAAGCGACGCGAGAGACGAATGCGCCATCATTCGTCTTGGTTGAAATCTTGATCTAGAAACACTCTGTTTCTGCTCATAGCCCAATGATGAAACTGAAAGACGAAAGAAGATCAAGAAACATATGAAGAATAGTGGTTTGAACATCATGGTTTTTGTTATATATTTGATTTTTTGATGATGATGTTGAAGAAAAGAAGATAGAATAGAAGTTACTCTTCAGATGGAAGATCTCTTATTATTAAGAAAGATGAGAAAATATGGTAAGTGGTTGCACTGGTGCTCAATTCTGACAATGCATGTGTGATTTGGCCTATTATAAATATTATTTCAAGTAATAATGATAAAAAGAATATGACTAGCTAGTTTAAAGATTGTGAAATGTAACACGTTTGTATACCCTTTTCATATTAGTGTAAGCTTGTAGGCTTAGAGCATGTTTGGATAACCATTTGTGTGAGCTCCTTATGACTTATTAACTTAATCAAGAAGGAGATAAGGAGAAAAAAGTGTTTGGGTAGTTTGTTTGAAAAGAACTTTTTGAAAGATTTTGGTTTTGGAAAATGAGAAATGAGAGCAAAAGTCATAAGTTACAATTTCTTACTTTTAGGATTAAGTAACTTTTGACTTTAAAGAAGGAAAAAGGAGAAATGGATAAAAACACACTCTTAAATTGCACGATTTAAACATAAACAATCAATTTCATATAAACAAGCAATTTGTACATAAAAAATAAATCAAAAGTAACCTGGAAATGCAAAGAGCAGACTAGCTAGGTCAAGTTATCTTACACAATGTAAAATAAATGATAAAAGGGATAATGAAAAAAAAATATAATGGATCACAAAATAAAACACAATGTTAATGAAAAAAAGACACAATGAATCGAAAAAATGACACAACAAATAAACAAAAAAAAGACACAATGCTACATAAAAGGCACAATGATCTGACACAAATTCTAAAATCACAAGCTAAAATCCAAAAAACCAAAAATCTAAAAGCTAAGATCGCATGGTTCAATAAGACAGTTTGAATGCCGCTTGAATGAGTTCAATCAATGTCTATTTAATACTCTTCCTACGACTTCATATATTCTTTTCACTGTGTATTTGATCCTAAACTTATTAGCTAATATCACAAAATTGACGCGATATAAAGTCTAAATTTTGTGTTTTTGAGAAATAAAAATATGTCTTAGAGCATTCACAATAGAATCCTCATCCCCCATCCATTCACAACCACATATTACATTAAAAATCATTACAGTTTCTCTCTTTTTCACTCACAACCACTTTCAACAAATATTAAAAAATAAATACAGTTTTCTTGTTTTCCATAAAAGATTCTCAAATAATCCAATATATACCAACACACTGTAGATTCCCCATTTTCTTCACTCACAACCACTTCCAACCCCCAAAAAAATTATAGGGTTTTGTCACCCAAAAATATATTCTTATTGGTTTGTGGGGTTAGAAAGTCCTTGGAAAATACGAAAATCCGTCTCCTACTTTAATAGTGTCTCTTCTCTAGCATACACTATCTCTTTTACTCTCTTGAACCAACCCAGTTTTGCTAACTTGCATCACTATTTAATCTTTTGTTTTTCCAAAACCCCTTTTTATTTGATACCGGATAATGATTTTTTTTCATTTTTCATTTTTGGGATTAGCATTTAATACTATGTAATCGTAGCGAACCAATACTTTCAGTACCGGTATATTGACATTTTTCTTTATTGTAGAGACCCGAACCAGTACTGACTTAACATTGATATTGGTACCGTATTCGTTTCTTTAGTTCTCAACGTAACAATATAAAATCCATTGAAAATGGAACTACATTAGTAAAAACGCATTTATTCGGTAACGTTAGTCTTTCTGTTTCGTTAGGTACTGAGTTCAAACCGTGTCCTGCGTCAACACACAAGTGTAAAGCCGCATCTCGCGAGCCGTGGCAGCAACTATCGCGTTTCGCGGCACCGCGCGGCTAACTACGACTCTAGTTATCCTAATAAATTTAATTAACATATTATCCCTATAGATTTCGGTTCGATTTAAGGGCTAATTGGTTTATCCTAACAAATATCGTAAATAATTTCACCATCGAGCCTTTTGGTTGAGTGGTGTATAGACTCATAACTTTTCAAATAGGGCGTCACGTATCTGACAAATTTTGTTTAGAGCTATGCGGTTCTACCAGTTATTTAGAGTGAGTGGGTCAGGTCATCACGTTCTATTTTTCGGAAGAAAAGATGATCTCAAGGCCGGGCTTTTCCTGTTAAAAAAGTCCAAAATATTTGTGATCTAAATTAAAAAAAAAAAAAAAACTTGTTCAAATCCAATATTGTATACAGAGCACGCGGGAAACAAACTTCCCACGTCATCGCACGTACCACTAAGGAAACGTATTGGGGAAGATTACACTCGTCTTTCGAAATTCTAATAAGAAGAACCCAATCGACGCCTCTCTTATTATATAACAAAACACTCCTTCTAGGGTTTCATAACGTTTTAATCTCCTGTAACAACAATGTCGATAAACAGTGATCGGAACACTAAGCCACCTAAATCGGAGGACAAAGAGGATGACGTTGCCGATCAGTCCGTCGACGAAAACTTTAAAGAACGCAGAGTTCTTCGTTATGGCTATCTATCGATTCAGAACCTCATTCGCGGTACTTTTAATTGATTAATGATTTTAAATATTTAAGTAGTTTGTGGTTATAATAATTTTTTTGTAGGTTTTGGTTATTTATGAGTTGGTTTGATTGTGAAATAGATAAAAAGGATGAGATATCAGCGGTTAGCTCGAAGAGGTTTCTATCGATAATTGACGAAGTGGATGGAATGCATCATTTAGGTATACTTACTGCTATGCTGTTTTAGATTATGACATTGTTGATATTAAGTTTTGTAAGATTAGTTAGGGGTAACACTTGAACAGACAGATTTTTTATATAGGGTGTAAATTACACGTAACGGCTCGAGAGCTACTCGGGATCGGCTTGATAAAAAGCTTGTATGAGCCGAGCCTTCACGAGCCCGAGCCTGAGCCTGAAATATGACTCGTTTAGTTATCGAGCCTGAGCTCGAGCCTTGTATACAAAGCTCGTTTAGGCTCGCAAGCCTAAACTAGCCCAAACAAATGTTATATTATTTTTTTATGTATGAGATTTTGTCCTTTGAACATGTTCAATTTTAATTAATAATGTTGGTGAGCCGAGTTCGAGCCGAGCTTTTGGTCGTTTAAGCTATTGAGGCGAGCTCGAGCCGAGCTTTAGGTCGTTTAAAAATTATTTTTAAATTACCTAGAGCCGAGCTGCGCTTGAGCTCTTAGGATTTATTTTCGAACTGAGCTCGTGCCCTAAAAGAGCATGAAGCTCGGGCTCGGCTCATTTACACCCCTTATCTGGAAGTAATAAGCTACGAGCTCATGCGATTGACTATCCGTATCTTTTATATTACTTTTACTAATTTTGAACATGGATAATAAACGAAATAGACGTTAGCATGTAGCGCGTTACCAAAATAGGCACGTGGACCTAAGAAGTTAACAAAATAGGCATTGAC
Organism: Ambrosia x helenae; assembly: GCA_030844895.1. Taxonomy (NCBI): domain Eukaryota; kingdom Viridiplantae; phylum Streptophyta; class Magnoliopsida; order Asterales; family Asteraceae; genus Ambrosia; species Ambrosia x helenae. Next base: position 5,708 of record JAUTDX010004803.1, on the reverse strand, counting down.
TTTTAACATGTCGAAACTAGACATATCCATAATTAACAAAATAGGCATCGACTTTTAACATGTCGAAACTAGACATATCCATATTAACCAATTGGAAAATGCCAAATAAGCAAAGCTGTCCAAGGAGGCATTTGGCGTTTTCTGATTGGTTGGTTTTGGATATGTCTAATTTTTTATTTGTTAAAAACTTAAAAGCCAAAGCCTGTTTTGTTAATTTCTTTGGGTCCGCATGCCTAGTTTGGTGTTTTTTCCCATTACCTTATTATGCACTTATATTTTATATCAATGCATAAGTGCTTGTATGAAGTTATGATTTTTTTATTGCTTGCTATCCTTACTTGGTTGTGTTATGATACATTGAGTATGACTGTCTTTTGTAGTCAACAATCCAAGAGAGCAAGTATCTGATGCAGAGGCATTACGTGACCTAGCTAACACATTGATGACTTCCATAAGAGTGCATAGCACTGGAAATGTAACGCCATCAGTTTTTGTGTCAAGTCTGATCACTCAATATGGTAAGATGAGGAAAGTAGGAGTTAGTGAAAGTGTCGAGATTCGCTGGAAAGACATTGGTTTACAAGTTTCTCCGGTTTTCATGATTGGTAATGGTTCCTCCACCATGTGAGTTCTTTAGCTTGACTCTAATTTAGCGCGACATGATCTATTTCAGTAATAATATTTTGTGTTAACTATTAAATCTGTATTTTTAATCATTTTTCATTCTCATTGAAGGCTTGGACCCATGAAGCTTGAAACAAAACCCCCAAAGGCTTCAGTTTCTCGAAAACGCCGAAGGTCTGTAAAGTTAGAGAAGGTGAAACCAGAAGAGGTATGTGATGTTTGGTCAACCATCCCATGTTAAGTATTTGCAAGTGTGTATAATTATACTTCCTTTACAGCTTGAAGATATTACCTCTAAAGAGAAGACAGAAACCGAGAAGACCATTGCCACAATGTTTGACGTTCTTAAAATTAACAAAAAAGTTCGTCTTGAGAACCTTGTTCTAAACAGGATATCATTTGCACAAACTGTAGAGAACTTGTTTGCGTTATCCTTTTTGGTGAAAGATGGGAGGGTTGTGATAATGGTCGATGATAACGGCTCTCATTATGTTTGTATGTCACATTTCTTAACTTTTTTCGTAATAATTACAAGATTTCTTATCTTAATTCCTCTGCAGATTTTCTGTGTTTAGTTTTGTAACTATTATTTCTGTATTCAGCACCAAGGAATGCTCCTGCTGCTTGCATGATTACATCTAAGGAGGTGGTATACTCTCACTTCATCTTTAGGTTTGACTTCAATGACTGGAAGGTACATACATACATTACTTTTAGTTTACATATATTAGTTTTTGTAACTATTATTTCTTGTATGTATATGTTTTATAACATGTTTATTTTGTGTGGTTGTGGACTACATTTATATGATCAAAGAAGAATAGCAAATGTAAGATAATGTTATAAATGTGCTAAATATATTATGATGTGGAAACTGCAGTTGATGTCAAATTTAGTGGCCGAGGGTTCCGAGCTCATACCTCACAGGACCAAGGTGAATCCGTTGTGGTGGCTCTCAATCGGATTCAAATTCAAATGCAAATAGTAATCAAACTACAAGAACTGTTACAAAAACACTATCGAAAAGGTTCGAGGAAGCCTCATGGGTCGCATGCAATTAACAGCATTGATTTCAGTAACAGGAAGCAGGGACTATCATGACGTAATTTGTTAAAAAGATGTAATTTTTGGTGTCTTTTTGTGTAGAATACTAAGGTATGATAAACTACATCTTTTGGGTTAGATTTTCCAACTTTCCCATGTTTCCATCAAGTTTAGTTAGGGGTGTAAATAATACGCAACGCTCGAGAGCTACTCGGTATCGGATCGGTAAAAAAGCTCGAACGAGCCGAGCCTTAATGAGCCCGAGCTTGAAACATGTCTCGTTTAGTTATTGAGCCCGAGCTCGAGCTTTTCATACAAAGACTGTTTAGGCTCGCGAGCCTAAACGAGCACAAACAAATTTTATATATTATTATTTTATACTCCCTCCGTCCCAATTTAAATGTCCTACTTTCCTTTTTTGTTTGTCTCAAATTAAATGTCCCTTTTCAAAAATAGAAATGTAATTTTCAATTTTGCCTATAAAAGACAAAACACAATCACCACTTTTGAGGATATTATTGTCATTTTACCACATACAAACAAAAGATTTCTTAAAATGTGTGTTTTTTGAACTAGGACATTTAAATTGGGACGGAGGGAGTATATAGTATACCTACTTTAACATTGGCAAGTCGAGCTCGAGCCAAGCTTTGGCTCGTTAAAGCTATCAAAGCGAGCTCGAGCCGAGCTTTACTTTCGAGCCGAGTTTGAGCTAAAAGTATTAGGCTCGAACTGAGCCGAGCTTGAGCCCAGTCAGGCTCGAGCCCGGCTCGGCTCGTTTACACCCCTAATATTTAGTCTAGGTTTGGTCTCGAGTCTAGTGGTCTCAGTCTGTATCAATCATGGTCCTTGTAGGTAAGGTGTTTGAAACTTAGGTTAGTTTGGTTGGGATTTATTTGAAACACGACACATTTTAAATGGGTTCGGGTTATGTTTTTCACAAATTGATGGACCAATTACAAAAAAAGGCTTTTTGCTGAATGGACTAGTTCTATAATCTATACTTTGCCGAGCTTGGACTGAAACTTAACATGCGAAGGACATGTTAGAAGAGGGACGTGAGGTAGATTAGGCTTAATGGGCTAAATATATTTTGGATTAGGCCTAATAATGGACGCAGCATATCCAACTATGAACTATCCAAGTGTAAGCCTATTCGGCATATATGCTCCTATATGGTAGTTGAACATAAATGATAGATATACGGTAGAACCTCTATAATTTAATACTCGATAAATTAATAACTTCAATAAAATTAATAATTTGTCCGGTCTCAATTTGGGACCGATACAAAATTGGACCCCAATCGATAAAATAATAAGATAATAATTTTTTTGAAATCCATAAATATATTGGTCCTTGCGAAATTATAATTTAATAATTACTAAATATTTCAAAATTCTAGGATTGTCGAGTAAAAAAAAGAATCTATAGTCACTTGTTTTTTTTTGAACTTTAAATCTCCTCGTTGCACTTAAGAGTTGAGGCACTGTATTCCCGTATTGCAACAAAAAGTTATGAACTTGACAAGTTCATAAATGTGTGAATGTAAATGGGAATTTTGAAGGTCTTTGTTTCTGTTTTATTCAAAATAGATAAAGTGAACAGACATAGAAATTTTGAAGGCCGATGCATTAATTTGAGAGTTGATTACAAATATAAGCCAACTCTTTAAATTAATTTATCGATATAATAATATCTCGTTAAAGTAATAAGATATCCCGGTCACAACATTATTATATCACATATCGCTTTTAAGTAGTGTTGTTAAAACCGGACCGAATCAGTCGATCAGACTGGGGTTCTAGGGCCTGGACTGATCCAGGTCGGATGGTTGGACCGCTGTGCAATCGAACTGGTGATGGACCGTTGAACCGGTCGGTCCGAAATAGAGGTCGGACCGTTTTTTATTTATTTGTTATTTTTTTTGGTTTCGATGCATTTTTTGGGCCAGTTCATTGGACGCGTCGGACCGTGAACCGGCAGGGGGCTCTGGTTTAACGTTCGGTTCCGGTTATGAAAACAGTGCTTTTAAGGTCTAATTTCATGGTAAATAACTAAATAAAGATGATTCCGTAAAAAAAAAACCACCACACAACATACAAAGTTATTGACTTTATACATGTTTGGTTGAAGTAGCATTGAAGTTGTCATGTTCAATAAATAAAGTGTGATTATTTTTCCATATAACATTGAATTTGTGATGTTCAAATATAGCCTTATAGGGTAACACTTGACATTATAATTACATAGCCATATTCCTTAAAAAGACGTGATTATATAAGCATTTAATGTTTGACATAAGTATATGATTTTTGAAATAATAAGCCTACCAAATTATGAAAAATAAGACTTTTTCTTTTATTGAAAGAATATATCATATCATAACACAATAAAAAGCCAAGCTACAACTAGATGATAGGAAAACGGGCAATAAGCTGCATTATCACTCTTTTCTGAATGGTAAACCATTTCTACTAAAACAAAACCTTGGTTTCCATGGATTCAAAATTGTTTGCACGACCTTCTAACCCCTTGTTAAAATGTGTACATAATACATATAATACATAATATATATAGTGTTATATTACACATTTATATTTTACACACTTTTATTGTTTTGTAGATTTGTTGATAAGTGTTCGTTGAGTCCAGTAGCATGAAGTCCAGTACTGTGTTAAGAGAGTCCAGTAGCCAAGCCCAGCAGGAAAGAATTGAGTCCAGCAAGAGCCCAGCTTGGAGCCCGCTTCTGTTTTTGTCCCAATGCTATTTAGGCTCGGGAGGATTGCCAGCGTGGCATGATTCAACGACTCAGATTCCATCTCGTGTGTTGTTTCTTTAAACAAAATCAACGGTTGTCGTCGGCTCGGGTGTGCTAGTTGCGAGCCTCCCTGGTGCCTATAAAAGAAAGTCTTCGAGATGTGTTACCAGTTTTGAGAGTCTTTCTTTGTTCATCTCTTGTAATCCTTTCAGTCGTTAGGGTTTTATCTAGGGTTTGATCATCTGTTAATGATCGTTACTGTTTGTTTTAGTGATCATCTGTCAATGGTCTCTAGTAGAGTTGAGTCAAGATCATATGTTAATGATCTGATTTAGAGTTTTTTAGGGTTTGACTGTGGTTGGTCAGATCTTGTTAGTTTTTTGTTTCGTTGTAATCTTTCGTTCTTTAATAAAGAAGTTTGAGTTGATTTCCATATTTCTGACATGGTATCAGAGCTCAGCTCAGGGTATTTTTCCTAGTCTTTTCAGTTTGTTTGGGTCTCTTGTGAGATCAGATCTTCGTTTATAGATCTGTTGTCTCTGGTTGAGTCATAACTACAGATTGATCTTTGTTCATAGATCTTCTCTGTAGTTGTTGTGTCTTGGTCGATATAGCCTGGGTTTTTGCTTGGATCTTGAGGATTTGGATCTAATATGCTCTGTGACGGGAGGATCCTTCTTGATACTGAAGATACCCAGATCTGAAGTTAACCATCAGATCTAGGGTTTTAAACAAGGATCTGGTAGCTGGATTGAGATTGTGGACGTGCTTACTTGCTCTCTGACTCAAAACCCTAAGTGAAGTTTTGAGTTACGAGTTTCTGGTGAGATCGTTTCATCATTTATGTTCAGTTCTTGTTTCTTGTGTCAGTTGTGTCTAGGAGCAAGGCCGGGTTAGGAGGACCGGAATTGGCTCATTAATTGGTTGTGTCTAGGTTAGGTTGAGTTGTTTGCTTAATCTTTGTGGTTCATTGTTTGATCTTGTTGTGTTGTGAGTGCCTGTGGGTGTTTACATTGTTGATACACAGACTCCCCTGTAAAGACATGTCCAGGCACCTTGAGTGATGAACCTGGAATCTTGATCACTGACAGGGCTTCGTCTGTTGTGTGCTTGAGAGTGTGTGTTGTGATTATTTGTCTATTGATTGCTCTGTGTTTCTTTAGTAATTAACTATGGCTGATGATAGTAGTAGTAGTCATTTGGTGATGGTAGATTAGGGGGTGACCTTGATTAGTAAAACTTGATTCAAGTGATCCCCTATATCTGCATGCTAGTGATT
>JAUTDX010004802.1:0-20357 GCA_030844895.1 Ambrosia x helenae | reverse complement strand
CTGAGAAAACATGCTAAAAGAGTCAACATATAATGCTGGTGAGTTCACATGTTTTAATTTAAACGTTTAAAGTGTTCCTTCGAAAACCGTTACCATCACTGTTACTACTATGCTTGTGAGAGAACGCTGCTAGGCGCAGAATAAGAGTATTATACGGGTGAAACCATTGCTGACTATGCCGTTTACTGGGACCTTATTTCCTATGGGCTACCGTCATCACCGGTAGACCTTGTTTTATTAGAGACAATATGCACCCGCCCGGCCTCAGCCGTCGAGTGGGGCTTGTCAGTTCCCAATAGCGCTATCCACATTTCCCCGCCATATTCCCATGTTAGTGGTTTCTAAGGGACTCTTTGATGAACCGTATAGTAATAATATGTAAGCCATAGTATAACGTGGAAAAAGAGCCAAGAGTCATAAAAGAGTTTTAAGCATGTTTCAAAGAGCCAAGAGTCATAAAAGAGTTTTAAGCATGTTTCTCGCCCGAAAGCAAAACCGTAAAATGTGGGGCCGTGAACTCACCTTGGGTTGCGTCTTCTGTTAATAAGTAACCGTTTATATGATATGATATGATAGCCCCAACTAGTGGCGACCTATCATAAGATACGTGTCAAGTTAGACTAATAACCCGTCGGGTTCATTAGTCCCTAAGTCCAGTCCATGACCATTATGTGTTTGAAAAACGTGTTTGACCGACAACCAAAACTATGTAAGACAAGACTCGACATCCCATTGGTGACCCGAACATTCCACGTGTTCATCTCATACACAACAATATAAAATCATGCAATTAGTAACTTAACATGTGTTAAAGTTCAACGAGTCTAACACATAGGTCAAATAACGCACAAATGAGTCCATACAACGTGTTACTATGTTACTAGGCATGTCACGGGGTTCCTAGCATGTTCCTAGGTGTCAAATCGGGTTTCGGAAAATATCAAAATACACTTATAACGGCAGTACACGCGATTAGGAACTTAGCATGCAATTAGGAAAGTCAACTGGTGATTGGGGATGGTCAACAGGCGATTGTGAGGCTAATCGCCTACCTTAGCATGCGATTGAGGGGCTAATCGCATGCTAAGAGGCCCAATCGCCTGCCCTAGCATGCGATTAGGAAGGCTAATCGCCTACTAAGAGGGCTAATCACCTGCAGCTGCTGCGCAACGCAATTTCGCGCGTTTAACCCTCCAAATCAGATCCGAAACATGTGTAAACACCCAATATCAATCCTAACACATTAACAAACATATTTCGAACAAAACCCCTAAGTTTTCATCATTTTAACAGTCCCGAATGCGTGAGCGTTTTCCTAAAAATAGTAAACTTAACATGTAAACATCAAATCAACATGCAAGAACTTGCCCTAAATATCAAATATCCAGATTTCATCACATAACCACATTGTCCGATAGTGTCCCACTGCTCTAGCATCATCCTAAAGCAAACCCTAACATCATACAATCAACAACACACCTCATAGCATCCTTAATCATTCAAATCATTCAAATGGGTCAAAACATCAAACATCAACAACACACAACCAAAACCATCCGAACTCATAGGACATCATCATACTAACTTGTAACAGCCATAAACACCTTAATAACACAAAAACAATCATGTTTCAATCCTAAAAATCCGACCTTTAAACACATATAACACATATAAAGGTTTGGGTTTGTTTAAAAACGGTTTTAAATGGATTTTCAAAGACAAAAACATTTTTAAGTCAGGTCTGGACTTTTAGGGAACAAAATATAATCATTTAAAGGTTTGGGTTTGAAGAACACACCTTGGATTTAAGAGGAAATGATGGAATAAGCTTGGAAATGGTTGTTTTGATGTAAAAACGAGGTCCAGAGGGTGTTTATGTGTTGGTATGGGTTATGGGATGGCTAGGGTTGCACAAATGGTGTTTTAGAGGTCAAGGGTGGTATTTATAGGCGTTTCTAGTCGTTTAAAACACGTCAGGCGATTGTGCAGCCTTATCAGGCGATTAGGGCTGCTAATCGCCTTCCCTATCAGGCGATTAGCCCCAATCGCCCCTTAGAAAGTCCCAATCGCCCCTTAAGGCATGCTAATTGCCCCCTGAAGGCGATTAGGGCTCCCTAATCGCCTGCAGAGTCTGGTTCTGTGTATTTTGCGCGTTAAACCCCGTTTTAACATATGTTAACACGTTTTCACATACCGACAAGTCACATAATGATTATAAACACATAATACATGAAAATAAACACGTTCACACTCGTTCACCAATTCCGGGACTCGAGGACTCGCGTGTGTTAAAACCCCAATGATGTACGACTCGACTCGACTGACCCTGTCATGTGTAATGTATGCGCGACTCGCTAAGGTAGACTTACTAAGTTTTCAAAAATTTAGTTACCGGAGTTTGCCGGGTGTCACAAATAATACACACAAATTCACTACAGTGCAAAAATAAGGGCAATATGGTAATCTTTATTTTTTGAAAAACATATTTAAAAAAGTTGATTTGACACTTATCAAGTCATCTCTCTCCTACTTTATGGAAATCTTTCCCACAAAGAATATTAACATGTGTTAGTTAGTATTATGATACAAAAACCTGACTTTGTATGAGGTATCACTAACATGTGTTAACAGGTATATGCTAAAAGAACAAAAAAAAGAACACATAAAATGTATACTTATTTAAGAAAATGATAAAAATGATCATAACAATCAACAATAAAAAACGTATCGAAAAACGTTTCATACAAACATAATAATTTTTGAATGATAAAAACCATCATAACAACATAAAAAAGATCTATTTATGCTTCGTTCTTGATACCCCATCTTCATCTTTAGCACAAAACATCTCTTCACCTGCAAAAAGGATAACACGTGTTAGTTGGGCTGCCCCAAAACAGATAATGAGACATCACTAACATGTGTTAGCATATTCTAACATATGTTTTTCTGAAAATAACGTATGTCATATGAACCCTAACACGTATTAGTTGGGCATATACTAACATGTGTTAGCATCACTAACACATGTTAATTGAACCATACCACATGTTGATTAGGATAGATTCATCAGTAAGCACCAATACAAACATGTGTTAGCAAAACTAACACATGTTAATTGAACCCTGACACATCAGTAAGCACCAATACAAAAAAATCAAAACCTTCACACAAAACAACATATATACAAGAAATAAAAAGTTAAAAATTATTGGAGAAAAATCAAAAGACATACCAAGAAAATAAAAACACATATGCTACTTAACACATGTTAATTGAACCCTAACACATGTTAATTGGGATAGATTCAACTCCTAATTCATAAATAAAAGACCTTAAACAAAAAATATGCAATAAAAACACATTTACCCAATTAAAAAATGATCTATTTAACATCCAATCTAACATAAACAAAATAATAATAAAAAAATCAAAATGGTTAACATAAGGTTTTTTTTCATTCAAGCATTTGATCAAACACTTGGTGTGTAAACATGATCATGAATTTCCACAGACATCCCGTGAATCCTATCCTAGTCAGTCTAAAATTACAGTAATATATATAGTCAAAAAATTAATAAAAAAAACATGATTATGAATTTCTGGAAACAAAAATTATGTGATATGTTCCTGCTTAGTTTATACTTCAATTCATTCAATAACACTAGATACACCTTAAAAAATAACATAACAAAAACTAAAAATAAAAATATAGCAGTTCATGATCAGAAGATTATGCAAGAATACCCATGAAAAAATATTCTGAAATTATAAAGAGATGAAATTCGTACCTGAGAACAATAAATAAAGCAGAGGAGAATATTAGATAAAAACTATAAAAGAACAAGTCTTAAAAACAATGGGGTGACTAGAAGAACAGGATGATAATTCATTTGGATAATCGTACGTGGCTTTGAGGGAAAGAAACGATGGTAACTAAAGTTTTTTTGGATGTTTGGGTTTGTTTGATTATATATATATATATATAAGACCGTTGATTGGGTGGTGGCTACTGGTGGTGGTGATAGAGAAGGTGAGAGAGAGAGAGAGAGAGTGAGAAGCATTATTGAGAAAGAATGAGAGAGAAAATCTTTATATTGGGGTGTATGATTTAAAATTTTGATTAAAAATGGGGAAAATAGTAAATGACAATCATGCCCTTGATAATCTATAAATATATATAAAAGGATTGATGTTTCCTAACGTGGTATTCAATGGTGGCCTCAACACTTCCTTGAATGTGCCACGTGGCATAATGAGGTGAAAGATTTTTCTTTTTAATTCTTCGTTTTTATTATATTAAATCTAATAAAAAATTAAAACTTTATTCCTATCTTCTCTATTCTTATTGTTCTTTATTGTTATCTCTTCTAATTTTTAATAAATTAAATCTTTTTTTAAAAGCATATATAACCTTTTCTCCTCCCACAAATCCTAAAACCCCTCCCTTCCCTCTCACCACTCCTGCCACCACCTGCGCATTACATCTTCTTCACCGTCAATGATATTATTATTATCCACACAAAATCTAAGGTTTCTCTATTATCTGTCCTCACGTCTTTAAAACACAACATAACAATATGAACTCCAAAAATCCCTACACATATTCGAATCTCTTTAAGCTTGAGGTATTCTATCGTTTTTTTCTTTTATTATTATTATTATTATTATTATTATTATTATTATTATTATTATTATTTTTTATTATTGTGGAGGATCCGAATCTGGAACTTACGTCTAATTTGGAAAATGTTTCTACACTGAATTCGTATGGAGCAATTGTTCTTGGTGGCACTTTTGATCGGTTACATGATGGTCATCGGCTTTTCCTCAAGGTTTTTGTCATTAATAATAATATGTATTTGTCTATTTCATGTGAATCATGTCACATGCTTATTTTCTAAGTTGTGGCTGGTTATTGATATTTTTTGGTTTGAATTTATTTAGTTACTAATTTATCTGACATAAGTTGACTTTTAAGTTCAGCGTGTGTGTTGATGTTGAATTAATTGAATGAAGTGTGTATGTTTTAGGATTGATTTTTTTTTTTTTTTTTTTGGTTTGGGTTTGAATGGATTTTGATTGCTTAGAGGTTAAATCGAAGACGTCGGCTGCTGGCGGATTAGGTTTAATCAGATTCTTGGCATCAAAGGGGTTGAGCAAGGAACTTTTAAGTTTTTTTATTTTCATCTATTTGGTGATTAATTTATTATGAGTTTGAATAAGTTAGCTTTAGTTATGAGGTTGTTGAGTTAAAGAGATCAATCAAGCAGGCCACGAGTTCTAGGCGATTTGGAATAACCGATGTCTCATGCCAGTTAATATTGTTAGCGGTGAAGAGGAGGAGAGTGGCGGAGCTCTGTTGTTTTGATACTTGATCCATTGTAATGGCTCATTGGCTTAAAGCGTTGAAGATACACATCATTCACTTTATCTTTGTTTTATTTCTATTTATCAACCCGCGACGCTCCTGTGGTATAATATAATTGTATTGGAGCTTTTGCAAAACATAATGAGTTATTCATTTTTTCAATACGTTTGGTATGTTTTCTTCTTTTATCATTTTTTGGATGCCATGTGGCATTGAGTTATTTTAGGAAAAAAAGAATTTAAAAACAAAATTGGACTTTTCTCTCTCATGTTTCATCCTGTAATTTTTAAACGTTTATATCTTTTATATACGAGATTTTTATAAGAAAAAAACTACACCAAAATTAACGAGCGTTTTATTATCTTTCCAACGAGTACCATAGTCTTATATAAAAACGGAGAAAACGACTATTTTTTGTGGGTTTTTGTTCATACAAGATAAAAACACAAAGTGTTCAGGTTATTCATTAATCATGTATGGGCAGGTTATTAATTATTTCAAACCAGTCAATATGAATTCTATTTACAACAGGTGTTAGCATTGGAGTTGTACATTGTTTTAGGTTAGGTTTTAATATTAGAGCTATACATTGTTTAAGCTTAGGCCCAATATTGGAGATACTTTGTTAATTTTAGGTTAGGTGTTACTCGAAACTTTCCTGCATGTAACTGTAAAGCGCATCAGTCTATTTCGTATGTAAAATTGACATGTCATATTAGATTTCTCAACCCCGGGACGCTCTCGGGATATAAATCTAGACTATATATATAATAAACAAAAGCAATAAATCCCACAAGGCACTCAAAGATGTCAACCTCCTCATTGAGTGTGCCATGTGGCATGCCTATGTGGCATTAAGTGATTTTAGGAAAAAATATATTTAAAAAACAAATAAGATTTTTTTCTCTCATGTTTCATCCCTTAATTTTTAAACGATAATATCTTTTACATACGAGATTTTTTAAAGAAAAAATTACACCAAATTAACAAGCGTCTTATTATCTTTCCAACGAGTACCATAGTGATATATAATAAACGGAGAAAAAAGCGACTATTTTTCTGTTTGAAGTATTAGGTGTTAACATTGGATTTATAGACTGTTTTAGGTTAGGTATTGAATATTGATATTCGATTTTTAGCCTTTATGATATGTGTTAATATTAGAGTTATACATTATTTTAGGTTAGGTATTGAATATTGATATTTGAGTTATGCATTTTTTAAACCTTTATGATAGTTGTTAATACTAGAGTTATACATTGTATTAGAGTTATACATTGTTTTAGGTTAGGTTTTAGCATTGGAGTGGTACATTGTTTTAGGTTAGGTATTAATATTAGAGTTATACATTGTTTTAAATTATATGTTAACATTAGAATTATACATTGTTTAAGGTTAGACGTTAACATTAGAGATACATTGTTAATTGTTTTAGGTTATAGGTGCTACCCGAAGCTTTCCTGCATTTAACTGTAAAATGTATCATTCTATTTCATATGTAAAATTGATATGTCACATTATATTTCTCAACCCCAGACGCTCCCGGGGTATAATCTAGTATAATATGTACGAAAACAAGATGGGTGATGTGACCAAATGTAGGCCAAATATTGAGTTTGCTAAAGTTTCCTTAAAATAAAAAGTTTCCTCTCTATCCCTAGCCTATATATATACATATATCCGGTAGCGGATGCACATGGTTGGTAGGGTGGGCAGGTGCCCACCGTCCAACCAAACCAAGTGCCCATTAGGATTAAGAGTTTCATATTGTTGTTCTGGATCAACTCACTGTTAAAGGTTGTTTTACCAATATTTGTTAATAAGCCCTTTCCCAAATGCGTTAAGAGGCACCTACATTAAAGAAACCAAAGAGGTTGATGATAACTTAAATGAAGTGAGTAATTTTTATGCCAGAAAATCCATGGAAGCTTAGTGAAGAAACAAGATTCTTGGAAGAGAGAAGATGTTAAAAAGTGGCATAAAAATAAAATTAAATTAAATTAAATTAAATTAAATTTCATATTAACCCCTTAGAGTACAACTTAAATAAATAATAGAGGATTTAATTTGATTTGATTTTCTAATAACCCTATATAAAAACATCAAAGCCTTAGAAATTACTTCGGACAAATTATATTTCGTACATAACCATTTTGTTATTGACTATTAGTCAATTGATTTATAATCTTTTTTTTTTTTTTTTGTTTTGGTTTGGAGTAATTTTTTTTTTACTTGTGACATATTATTGTGTTTAATCAATTACGTTTACACGTAGAAGTAAATAAGTATGAAGTATTAACTATTACTTGTTTTTTACCTCATCCAATTTTAAACGATTTGTTTTGACCAAACACGGTTTTTTACCATACACGCTTTGTGCCCCCGTCACAAAATCTTCTGGATCCGCCACTGCATATATCTCCTAATAGCTATGATTAAAATGAAATATATCAATGTATCACCTCATCCTCACATTTTTCAAACGCTCATATTACTATATATACTACTCTCTCCGTCCCAATTTAAATATTTTGGGCCCACAAACACACATATTAAGAAATTTTTTGTTTGTATTTGGTAAAATAACAATGATATCCTCAAATATTTGATTATGTTTTGTCTTTTATGGGAATCTAGACATTGCATTTCTATTTTTGAAAATGGACATTTAATTTGGGACAACCAAAACTGGAAAGATAGACATTTAAATTGGGACGGAGAAAGTAACTTGCAACACCTTAAGCAATAGTGCATTTTTCGTGTTGTAGTGTATTTTGTTTTTTGTGGTTTTTTTTCCTATTTACATCCCTTGTAACTTAGTGCTTTGTTATTTAATGCGGTTTGTTTTGCGATTTTACATGGGTTTGGTCTTTGTTTGCTTAGTGCTTAACACAGTTTTACGACTCATTTGCTCGCTATGTTTTTACTTAATGTAAGTCACTTGGTGTTAATAGTTTGTGTTTTTGCTTTACAATTTTCCTGTTTTTTGTCATTGTTTCGTTGCTACTTAACACGGTTTTACGCCCCTATCCTACAACACTGGTAGCACCGTTTTATGCCAACCGCCCCGCAACGCGGAGGATTAAGAATAGTTTATTTACTAAATTACCTCACATTTTTAACTCTCGTATTTATTTACTAAATTACTATTTTGTAGGAAGGCAGTATTCCGTTTTTTGGGACCGTTCGTTATGCACTTAACATTTGGACACATCACATGGTTCTCACGGACTCCTCAATTATGAAATGATATCATATCTTGTTCCTCATCTATATATCACCTGCTCCCACACACTCGCTCCCCCTCTCCTCATAACAGATCTACATCACCACCATGACCCCTAAAGTCAACCGTCTCCTTTTCACTCTCCTCTCCCTCGTCTTCATCGCCACCGGCGTCAGATCCGTAAGTCCATCCATTTTGTTACCATAATAATACTTCTTGTTGAACGATCATCATATATATTACTTCGCTAACAGTACGTCTTTCCACCACACTATATATAATATCTTAGAGTTTGTTAAGTTTAACAGCTAGCTCCTATATAGATAAATTGACGCTAACCTTTATAATACAGTTTTACATTTCCTCATGAAGTTTCTAGATATTCAATATTAATATAATATTATAAAATAAATGCAGGATGATCCTGACTGTGTGTACACCGTATACGTCAGAACCGGATCCATTATAAAAGCCGGCACCGATTCCAACATGACGTTGACGCTATACGACGCTGCCGGCTACGGCATAAGGATCAATAATCTAGAGGCGTGGGGAGGTCTAATGGGCCCAGGGTACAACTATTTCGAGAGGAGCAATTTGGACATTTTCAGCGGTAGGGGTCCGTGTTTGACCGGACCACCTTGTGAGATGAACATCACGTCCGATGGAAACCGGTGCCCACCACGGTTGGTACTGTAACTACATCGAGGTGACCACCACTGGAGTTCACATCCCTTGCGCACAACAAACGTTTACAGTTGAGCAGTGGCTTGCTACCGATACGTCGCCGTATGAGCTTACTGCTATCAGAGACTATTGTGGATCTGATGGTGTGTCGGGTAATCGGAGGCATGTGATCCGTGAGTTGGGTTCTTCATCGGTTTCAGCTGTGTGAGATGTGATTGGATTAATTTTGTCGCGTTTTGATTTGGGTGAAATTAAATTAAAGATGTTTTGAAAGATGAATCTGGATCACATGGTTTTGATTTTGTATTGTATTGAGAGTGACAGATCCGAAATGTACACATCGAGGGTCTGTTTTTGTAAGTTTTTAGCTCGTTATTGTTCCACCAAATAAAATCATCTACTTTACAAAAATGTTGATGAGTGTGTGTGTTTTGGTGAAAATAAATAAATGTTATGGTGAAATGAATATTGTTTATTGTGTTTTTTTTACATAGTTGATAAAAGTGACTATTTAAATGTGTGACACATGTATTTTCATATTTTTCTTACAAAAATGTTTACGTCCGGCTGACCTGCTAGTGTTTGGTTGGGAAGGTGGGAAACACGCATGTGTGGATCTTACGGGTGTGTCACCTTTAGCGGGATTTAGGGAGAGTGGGTTCGTGGCGGGGCAAGCGGTACTTAGAGCAGAGTCGAACAAGGTGGCAAAGCATGCTAAAGCGTGCGATGATAACCAACATGCTTTTGTCCCTCTGGCTTTTGACACTTGTGGCTCGTTGGCACCGGAAACGATCAGGTTTCTGACGAGAGTCCAGCGGGTGGTCCACAACAATTTCTCGACTCCACAAGGGCAAGGATTTGTATTCTCTAGATTAGGGTTCTCTATCCAGAAGGGGATGACGGCGCAGCTTGTTACCCGCCTACCTGTTATTCTTATGTAATTTGTCCATTTTGTGGAAATGAACGTTGCATAAACGAACACAATTATATATATGTGTCTTATTTTTATATTAATAATAATGAAACCGGCCGTACCCACCACCGAAAAGGAAATAAAGATTTTGGTCAAAAGTTGCCATAATGCCCATTCATGGAACATTAGTGCTCACCCATCTACATCTATTTAATGATGTTTAATGCTTTAGCCGGGTGCTAGTAATTTCTTGTTTGTATGGCTTTTAATTTTTTACTCGGTGAAATCGTGTGTGATACACACGAGAGATCGAGTCTCAATCTTAAAGCCATGTTTAGTAAAACACAACATTAAGAACCCATTCGTCTGGTCCGAATAACAACTGTTTAGTACCGTCTGTTTTATTTCTTTATAAACAGATATTATTATAAACACCAAAAATGTAAAAAAAACGTAACCAGACCAAGTGTTATGATCTGTTTAGTAAACCCCAAATTAAACACTCGATCTATTGTTAAAAACAAAAGCTGTATTTCGTAACGTCTGTTCTTTTTAGGATACCAGTTAATAATAGTGAAAATGAAAGGTCACAGGGTAGTATAGTTATTATACTTGGGTTAACACGTTAAACGAAAAGTTCTTTAATAATATCTATTTACTTTGTTTCAATGAAATTAAACCGGTGTTGAGATAAAAACATATTAAAAAAAAGAGGATGACGAAATTTAAAAAGTAAATCTAAAGTTGAAAGAACGAAAATCATATTTTGTTTCAAACACTGTTTTTTTAAAACACTGTTGATTAAAACAAACGTAAATTCAACTGTTTAGTTAATTTTACCACTGAAACAACTGTTCAAATTCTATTTATTTTTATATACAAATTTCCATACAAACACAAAAACATATTTATATTTTACTATTCAGTAATCTGAAATCAATATTTAATTTAAGTAAAATAAATACAAAATGGAAGACTTATAAAAGAACAAATACAAATATCTTTAAAAAACTACTTTAATAACAACATATAATTACAATATGTGATTTACAAATTACATAAAAATACAAGGAAACATAAAAAAATCCTTCTAACACCCAAATACTACAGAATGATATTTCTTGTCAGCATCATCGGAAGAAAATTACAAATAAAAACAATGAAACGCACTACACGACAACAGGTCGTATTTAAATGACAACCAGTTCTAAAAGCTCTAAAGATTAAAAAGATAACCTCTTTGTTATTCAACACCAAAGGGACAGATGATTCTCACAGTTAAGACTAAATAAGGAGATCCATGAAAATATTCATCAAGACCTTTGGCAATGAAAAATCCAACATCCAGCATGATAAATCTAAAGTTCCTAAAGATTAAAAATAGGGAATCTGTGCAACATATATAAATAATAATAATAATGGATTCATGTTTTCCTTTGATTGTATGAATCATCGAAAAACATCAATTCCAAGTTTCTTATCTGCGGAATGTTGGCAATATTTTTTTCCTTTGATTGTAAGAATCTTTCGGAAATTTGTGAAAACACATTTGAAAGTAATATCATTATGCATATAGGATGGAGAGATGCATGTGAGAATAGTTAAAGGAATATATAAAAACGGAAAATGAATATTGAGAAGTACTCCCCTTTTATAGGGTGAATATACTAAATATCCATAAAGTTGGTTTTCAACTTTATCAGTTGGATTTCAAATAAATCTAAAGTTCGAAATTACTTTTGGCACTTTATCAATTTGATTTCAAATAAATCTAAGTTCTATAATTAAAATTAAAATATATTCAAATATTATATTAAAGCAATATAAAATTGAATAAAGTATGTATGGAAAAAAAATGAATAAAGAAATTTTGAATTGTAATGATTAACTTGCGTATTCGATAATCAATTGAATTGAAAGCTAAATAATATTTATTGAGTTGTCAACAGATGTTATAATACACAACTGTCATCAATTATAGTTCAAATTTATTGTTTAATAATATTATATATCAAGATTAAAGTAATAACATGTGGAACGTAAATAAAGTAAGCTTGAAGATTATTATTATAATTATTATTTACCACTTAAAACAAATAGTGTTAAACTGAGCTTTCGAGCATAATCATAAACATAAACATCTGTTTCACAAAAATATTGATTGATCAAACGCATCTTAAATTTACTGTATACTGTGCTACAAACATGTCTTCGGGTATCAACATATTTTACAGAAGCGGATATTGCAATGAATCTAATAACAAACATAGAAGATACAAAACATGGGTAAAACACCACAAAACAAAACAGATAGAAAATACAGGCAAAAGAAACAAATAAAATACTGAAAGAAAAAAACAAAACAAACCGTAGAAAACATTATGACTCTTAGTTCTTGAAGAACAGGAAACATAATATTACCCTACAAACCAATCTCCAATTATTTACACTAAACAGATACATATGTTACAAAAAATATTTTTCTTTGATTGTAACAATCTTCAGACAACAGCAATTCCAACGTCATTACCATTGCTTTATTGGTAATACATTTTTCTTTTAATGTAAGCATTTTCAACAGAAATGGTGGAAGAAAATTTGAAGGAAATAACATTATTAGGCAAACATGAAAGGTAGGTTTGCTTTTCAATACGCTTGAATGCATATAAAGTTCCAAACGGAAATGACTAATTCTTCCCTTTTTATAGACTGAAAATTAACTATAGTTACTATAATAAACATTTTAATATAAAGTGAAACATAATAACAGACACAAAGAAGAAAAAATAATTACTTTTAGTAATAAATGAATATTGTTATGACTATTATAATTTAAAATTTATAATTAAAATTCACAATCAAACAATATAAAGTTGAACGAACAAATTTTCAAAATTGTATATTCGAACTTCTTTTAAGTTAAAATGAATACAATACTTATTCGTTTGTTAACAAATGTTATCAAAACAACTGTCATGAATTAAAAATATAGTTAACGAAACAACATAAACAATTAAACTTCAAAGATAATAACTGTTATTCATTGTACTAACAATATAACAAATTTAAAATATATCAGTCTTTTCAAGTTAATAAATAATTACACAGTAAAGACCTAAAAAAGTCTATAATGCCAATTGGTGTAACAATATAAATAAAATTAAATTATATTAGTCTTTTCAACTTCATAATTACAGAGAGGTGAGACCCCTAAATCTTCATGATGCCAATTGTACAAATGAAGTTTTTAGATGGAAACTTACATAATACGACAGACATTAATGCTAGATGTACTATTTTTTACAATTAATAAACAACAAAAAAATGAATCATAAATTTACTTAATTTCAGAAAATGATTTTATAAATAACTTTAACTCATTTATTGTTCCTATGAATTGAAAAAATGTAAATATATTTTATGACAATAAAAATTCTAAAAATATAGTCATCTACAAAAAAATATAATAATCAACAAAAATTTAATCATGTGTATTCCCAGTTTGCTTTTAGTTCGGTTGTTGTACTCGGACATTATGTGCAAACGTCTTATTAGCGTTTTGAATAACCTTTAAGTTGACAGTTCAAAATAAACAAAAAAATATATTGTAATCTTAAATATGGACTTCTACACATTTAATAGACTGCAACACAATGGCAAATGTTAATAATAAAATAATAATTTAATTTAATATTATTCTGATTATTATTATTATAATTTATATTAGAACTTCAGAGTTTTGTGAAAACACATCTTATAAATACAGCTTTTACCACAAACAGTTGATACTATAAAACAGATGTTATTTCAACAGTTTAAACAAACAGATGTTGAATATGCACAACATAAACAGATTTTGCAAGGTCTATTTAGGAAGCACCACAAATTAAATTTTGAAAAAATAAGTTTACAAACTCATCTAAATAGAGCAATAGTACACATAAATTTCAATATCGTTAGACAGAAGAAATGTAGAAAACAAACAGAGAATCATTACAACTCATCAGGCAGAGCTTTTAACAACTCATCATTTATTGAATCAACAACATCATTGGTAGGAGCAAGAATGGCTCTTTAATGAAAATAATTTGAATCCCATAATGAGTTATTCATATCCGGATACGTGAATGAAATCAAAGAAGAAATAGGATTATCTTGATCATGAATTAGTAAATCATGTAGTATATAAATATCTGTCTCACCATCATTTTGATCACCAAGAACTCCATCACCAAGCTATAAAATCCAATCTGCAAATTCCTTAGTCTCTTCAAAATCCTTTTCTTTACATCCAACTCTTAACCTCATATTTTCAGTTAGTTTTAGTACTTTACAATATTTCCATATATAAGAAGAATTCAGAGAAGCATTAACTATCATACTTTTGGTACCTTAGAATCCAGTTAGAACCCGAATTCACGGATCGAATAAGCAAATTCAGCTCGGTTTAAGACGAGAGATTCGAGACGAGACAGAAATTAACGATAACAAAGTCATCACAGATTCGTATTAATTCAGAAACGGTTACAGACACTGTCATCAGTAGGATAAACATCTATCTCGGGGCCGGGGGAGGTCTGGCATGACCTCCACCTTGAGAGCATTCTAAGCACAAACTCAAATCTACAAATGAAAACCAACACATGAGATTGCTATTTATAGTCCAACACACAAAGCCACTTTCGCCCCTTAGTATAGGTCGAATGTGGAATATTTCCACATTCGCCCTTACTATAGGTTCGAATGTGAACTTTACGTTTTGGCCTATTTATACAAATGCATCAAATCCATAAAATGCCCGTATGGATCACCACAATCTCATGTAATACAATACAAGACTCAACCCTAGTCTATTCGACAGTGACGTCCACAGAAAGTGCATCAACAGTACCTTTAATAATTATTGGAAGAATCTGTCTAAAATCACCACAAAAAACAACAACTTTTCCTCCAAAAGGCTTGCTCTGCAAAGTTGATTGACTGGAACGTAATACATCTCTCATTGTTCTATCGAGAGCTTCAAAACAATGTTTATGCATCATAGGTGTTTCATCCCAAATAATCAATTTTGTCATTCTAATTAACTCACCTAATTAACTGTTAGGTTCTATTGAACATATAGAATCTTTATTAACATTTATTGGAATTACAAACCTAGAATGAGCAGTCCTACCACCATCTAGTAACAGTGATACAATTCCACTGGAAGCAACATTCAAAACTACTTCACCATTTGACCTTAAAGCGGCTGAAAAAGTCTTCCAAAGATAAGTTTTCCCAGTGCCACCATATCCATATACAAAAAACACACATCCTTCACCTTTTGTAACCGCATCCATAACAGTTTTGTAAACTCTATGCTGTTCAGCAGTTAAACACTTTAAATACTCAGTGTGATCGATTCTTAGAGATGATCTATCATAAGAAAGTTCTTTCAATATCAATCGATTATTTACCGCTGAAAACATAATTTTCAGGAGCATTTGGCATGTCTGGAAAGTTTTTAGTGTACTTCCATTGTTAAGCAACAATGTTTCGATCTTTGACAGACAAATATTTTCAACTTCTTCTTGATTAAGATTCAACATTGGAAAAAAATGTTAAAAAGTATTAGTAACATTGAATTTAAAAGATATTTAATAATTTTTTATTTTAAAATAATTACTTTGAGAGACTAATGAAATTACCTTGTATATCAGTTATCTCCATTTCTTTCTTAACAATATCTTCACATAATACAGCTTTTGTTTGACGCCAAAACTCACCGGGACGAGAGATTGAATTTGACAGTAGCAACATTACAAAAAACGATCGCAAAAACTCTCCAGTTGACCAGTCGTTTGCTTCTTTAATGGCAATAACATATTCTTTATCATCATCTAACAAACCTCATGCAAAACAGGCATCTTTATATGTTTCAAACACTTCACCATCAACTCTTTTTATATCATTGTAATAGGTAGCTCCCGTAACATGGTTTAATAAAATCCTGAGGTAGTAAGAATCACCAACAGATGGAGGCACATAATGTATCCTGCCAATAGACTGCAAAGGCTTTTTTCTTTGGCTCCACTTCCGTTCCTTACATGACCAAACATAGTATTTCGAAAAATCGATATATTTCAATTTCCTAGCAAACTCATCAGTTTTATTAGTTTCCATCCACTCCGTGAACATTGACATTTTCAAGGTTGGATTATTCACAATATCAATTAAATTAGAATCATCATCATAAACAATACTTTGATCATCTTCACAATGGAAAGGCAACACTTCAACAACAGGATATCTATAATGTATGTCATATTTGAATATTCTCCAAGCAGCCACACATGCAGAAATATACCTACAATCAAGGTATGTCTTTACCATTGTTTTGCTCGGCATCATTGTTACCAGACTTCGATTGGAAAACAGAAGACGTAACTCTATCAGGTCCCTTATTAATATACTTAAACAAATATTTAATAGCACTTGACTGATTGCACCATTCAACATTCACGTGGCATTGATACTTTCTGAGTAAAACAGGATTGTAAGGAACTACATACCTGTTATCAAGCTGGACGCCCTTTTTTTCAACTCTACTACTTGTTTCACGACGACGATAGACTGGATAACGCAACTCTTGTCCACATATTTTTTGGGGAAATTTTTAGAACATTTAAAGTTAACCATGCATGGACATTTAGGGTTGTCTGTACCGCAAGGTCCATGAATCATAAACTGCTTCACAAGTTCATACAATTCAGGATCTGCAACTTTATCGGGGATCTCTGCCCTAATGAAACAATCTATATCAGATGCAGTTAGGAATTTGCTTTCAGCACTCAGGTACAAACATATGTGGACATGTGGTAGTCCACGTTTATGAAATTCAATGGTATAAAGAACTGAAAAATATATAACAGTAACATTAGTTAATAGTTAAGTAAGAATACTTTTATTGATAAACAATTAAATATATTTATTAAAAGATACCTGCTTGTGTCTCACCAAAGAGTTTTATTCTTGTGCAAATCTTTGATTAAATTATCCAATTTCATCTTAAATATTCTAGAAATAATATCCGGTCTATCTTCTGCACTAAGACGTTTATCAAACAAACACCTAAAAATCTCAGGCCACTTTGGATTACAAGTAACTATTATGAATAAATCCGGATATCCAACTGCCTTGCAAATTGCCATAGCATCCATGTACTTTTGCATCATATATCTAGAAACCACCAGTAAATGATGAAGGCAAAACTATACGTTTACCACAATTTGATGCGTTATTCTCTCTATCTTCAACAGTAGCACTCAAATTCTTAAAACTTTGGGTTCTAAGTTTTGGTTGTTGATGTTTTATATAAAATAGGCGAGCAAACTCTACCATTGTGTACGCATCAACAAAAAACTGTTGAAACAGTTTTTGCGCATGAACTATTAATGAAAACTGATTATGCCTATCTTGTATCCTGTAAGAAAAAAAATCCCTCATTGAAACATTGCTTCTAACTTTTTCATTATTAATATCAATCCCATTATGTTTAATACCAAGTCTGTAACCATCTTCAGCATATGGGAAAATAAGTGGATACTGCATCGCAAGATAAGAAGGATGAAATTCACTAATTCTTTTAAGTCCACCAGCCTTGATTGAACAATGATATCTCTTGTGTCAAATGATGCATCAAATTCACCAATTATTAATGCGGAACTTCTGACACAGTTGGGAGGTTGTAAACTCTTCCATCCTTATCTCTTGTTCCAATAAGTTTCAATGATACTTTTTGAAAGTCATTTTCTTGAAAACAATCTCTTACCATTCTGAACGATTTCACAAGAGGATTGCAGGAATCCAACATATCTTTAAGAATGCTGATGGTGTTAAGATCAAGGGTTGCAGGAATCCAAAACAAAATACGTAAGAATTAATAAAACATACAACATTAATATTTATACAACACAATTTTTAATCCAATGTATAACACAGACCGTTAGAAATATTTGACAATGAAATCTTCTCTAAAGGGATGGATACGGATCCAGCATTAAAATGACGATTATATTTAACCTGCTGCAAATTGTCCTTTGTTTTTTTTCTTGCGTTTGCAGAATTTTGAGTCGGAGTTCGAACATCATACAATTCATCGTGACTCGAAACTTGTTAAACACAAAACATGTGCCAGAATTAATAAAATGTATAATATAAATATGTTAAAAAGAAAAATTTTGATTAGAATTTATAACACATACCGTTAGTAATATTTGATAGTGGAGTTCTCTGTAAATCAGAGGATGTCAACACAGGGCTTATACACTTTTATTTTTACGCTGTTGCAGAATATGCTTCCTTATTTTTCTTGCTTCGGCACACTTTTTGTGTGTGGGAGTTTGAAGAAACCAAAATTTATAGTTGTTTGAAACTTGTAAAGCAAACAAACAAATGTGAAAATTAAAAAAATTCCAATATGTGATACAAAAATTGTTGCTTTAGCTATAAAACATACCTATGGAAGTATGGAGTACTCAATAAAGGAGATGATGTGCGTGCACCATGAAGAGGACGTTTGGTTTTACGTTCTTGAAAAATATGTTTTCTTTTTTTTTTTCTTGCTTGTGCAGAGTTTTCGGGCAGACTTTGTTCATCAAAGAATTGATACTGACTTGAATTTGTTATCCAAATCCATAATTTGAACAGCTGCTGAAATATTATGTAATTTAGAGCAAATATCTAGTAACTATTTATCGCAAATCAGACATATAAAGCACAAATTAGAACACTAACCGTAATAGTTTGCACCTTATAGTCCTTAAAAAGCGAAAAATGGTATTTTGAAATTTTAATTGTCTGCAAAAAGTCAAATAAACATCTTTTAGAGAATCAAATGGAAAGTAAAGTAATAATAAAATATTATATTATATTATTATTATATCAAACTTTATAAATGACAACTTTCAAAAGATGAAAGGTTGAAAATAAAATATTATTAAACTTCTTTTCAATTAAATATTCAATTTACAAAATAAAGTTTATTGAAATAAATAAAGAGATGTTATGGATTATTTTCCTTATTATACAAATAACACCCGCACAGATTAAAACAACTCATTCGACGGTTAAAATTCTTCAACAACAATCGAAAAACGACATACAGGTAACTTCTTTTAAACTATTGATCGATAATAATCAACAACAGATTTATTTATATAATATGTTATTAGAAATTGATTGAATGTTAACTAAATATTGTGTTTCTCTGAATATAGTATTAACTTAAAAGCGTAAAAAAGAATAATTTATAAGAATAATCTTTGAAGATGTCGAAATCTTTGCTAACCGTGGTACAACATTTAAAATCATGATTGTTATTTGTGTTATATATATAAGTAAAAAGAGAATTTGCTTTTCTATTTAATTTTATTTGTTTAAAGATAATTGACAGACTAGGGGTTACAATTTTCAGAAGCTCGAGCTCGAGCTCGATTCGAGCCTTGTATTTTGGGGTCGAGCTCGGCTCGATCGTATTGTTAAGAACTCGAGCTCGGCTCGAAAGCTCGATCAAAATGTATGTGGCAAGAATTTAAACGAGCCCAAGCTCGGCTCGAGCTCGTTTTGGACCATTAAGGAGCTCGTTTTGACTATTAAGGACTTGTTTTGGATCATTAATGAGCTCGTTTTAGACAATTAAGAAGTCCAAGTCCCAAAATAATTTAGTTAATGCCTGGGTTGCAATACAATGAGGCTATATAGTATTAATTGACATAAATAAGCAAAGCTCGATAAGGCTCGACGAGCCCAACCGAGTTTTACATTCGAGGCTCGAGCTCGATAACCAAATGAGCTTTATTTCAGGCTCGAGCTCGATAAGATTCGGCTCGTTCGAGCTTTTTACCGAGCCAATCTCGAGTAGCTCGCGAGCCGCTCGGCTCGTTTGCACCCTAGTTAGAATCATGGAACTATCATTCACAAGGATGTTAAAGGAAGTTGATTCGTTTAAAGTGGTATGATTTTGAACTGATAAATTATTTTCAACATTCATGTTTGTCAAATATTTATGATAAAGAGCATAAGTTTAAGAATAAAATTATTATTTGTAGGAGATACCAACTGACTTTGTAAAAACAATTCTGGGGACAACAGTGCAAGAGTACACTAATAGAAATAGGCTG
>JAUTDX010004801.1:0-30990 GCA_030844895.1 Ambrosia x helenae | reverse complement strand
TTTAAACCACAATCATTTTCAACCCACTTTTACACAAAAAAAAAAAAAATAATAAATGTGTCTATGTGCCCCCACCCATTTCAAACCGGACTAGTCCAGTATAGCGGACCAAACCATTACAGACCACCTTCTCCAATGGTACACCTCGTCTGCTTTTGTGGTATGGAATCGGACCAAATTTTGGACCTCCCGTTAGAGTTGCTCTATAACACTTATCATTTTTAGACTCACGTGACTTATTAATTGACGACTACAGAATGATTCATTTAATGCATGGAAAGCCGTGGCAAAGTTGCAACAATCTGTGTTACAAAAGAGATTACAAATCGAGAAAGAGAAGTTGGAAATTAAGCTCAACACGATATTTAATTCTCAAGTGAGTAACCTACTTCTATACTAACTAAAAATATTGCACTTAACGATTTAGTTTGTATGCAATAAAGGCCGGCAAAATTTGAGCTAAGTCGTTTAAATATAACACAACTTAACGATTCGATTTGTATGGTATTAAGCTAGATAAAACTCGAGCTTACCTCATTTACTTAAGAAGGTGGAATCTTAGTTCGTTTTGAGTCCTCTTTTTAAATCTCAGTACAGCGTGGCTCATGAATGAGTGCATATAACGGTTCGAGCTTTTTTTTTGAACGCTAATTACATCCTCACCTAATATTCCCTTAATATTCACCCTTATCACCTGTGGGGGGATTCGAACTCCTGACCTCACCTTATACACCCTCACCCCACACCACTAGGCCAAAGCCTCAGTGGCAACTCGGTTCGAGCTTAACTCTATATTTATTTATTCAATCACTTATACGTATTTATAAAATTGATTATATATATTTATAACTATACAAATAACGTCGTATATTATTTAGGTGTTTTTTAATAATAATAATGTATATACTAATTTATATTTTGTATTTTTCTATACATATAATAACCAAAGCCATTTTAAATGACATGGCACTCAATGAGGCATTCTCCTCTTTAAGTGTGCCATGTGTCATCCCATGTGGCATTGAGATATTTTAGGAAAAAAATAATTTAAAAATATACATATAATAAACAAAAACCATTTTAATGACATGGCACTCAATGAGGCATTCTCCTCTTTAAGTGTGCCATGTGTCATCCCATGTGGCATTGAGATATTTTAGGAAAAAAATAATTTAAAATAAAATTAAATTTTCTCTCTTATGTTTTCTCCCATAATTTTTAAACGTTAATATCTTTTATATACGAGATTTTTAAAGAAAAAACATTACACCAAATTAACGAGCGTTTTATTATCTTCCAACGAGTAGTACCATAGTGCTATATATAAAACAGAGAAAAAAAAACGACTATTTTTTGTTGGGTTTTGTTCAAACAGGAAAAAAAACACAAAGTGTTCAGGTAAATCATTAATCATGTATAGCAAGTCACTAATTATGTTCAAATCAGTAAAATATGAATTTTATTTTCAACATGCGTTAGCATTGGAGTTATACATTGTTTTAGGTTAGATATTAATATTAGAGTTATACATTATTTAAGGTTATGCGTTAACATTTGAGATATATTTTTAATTGTTTTAGGTTAGCTGCTACCCGAAGCTTTCTTGCATGTAACTGTAAAGCGCATCATTCATATTTCATATGTAAAATTAATATGTCATATTATATTTTTCAACCCCGGGACGTTCCGGAGTATAATCTAGTATACTTATATATCAAATATAAACAATGATATATTTATATAAATGGCATGGTGTTTATAATCAAGATCGACATGTGAAACTCATATTTGTTAATGTGAAATTTGTGTAGATGAAAATGTTGGAAGCATGGAGAGACATAGAAAGAAGACATACATCGGATGTCTCTATGACCAAAGATTGTTTAGAAGCCATTGCTTGCAAGGTCCCCCTTATCGAAGGAGCTAGGTGTATTGCCATTAAATGTCTTGAAAGATAGGTAAAATTGCTAAAACATTAAGATATGATGAAGTTACGTATTTCTTCTTTTTAACTTTTTAAAATTACAAATCATCCATAAATAAAATTCATTATACGTATCTATACTTCTATGCTACATTATAAAGTACCAAAGATGGCTAAAAAAGTAATTATACATGAATCTGAAGATGACATTTAAAAGGTCCCATGCTACACCCTATATGTCATATAAATATTTCTCAAATTACCTATATTACATTAGGGTAGGGATCCTAAGAGAACCAACCCCTATTTGAAAACTGAGAGAACCATTCTGGGCCACACATTTCATATAAAGGCAAAAAAAAAAAAATTTTTTTTTTTTTTTTTTTTTTTTTTGCTTTAATCGCACATTTTTATGCAAGGAAAACTTTTTTTTTTATTTTTTTTGAATTTTTTTTTCATTTTATACATATGTGTATATGTCAATTATACATATGTGTATATAGCAATTATACATATGTGTATATAGCATTTTCAGCTATACATATGTGTATATTTCAGTTATACATATGTGTATATTGCATTATACATATGTGTATAATGCAATTATACACATGTGTATACTGAAAAAAAAATACAAAAAAAATAAAAAAAAAAATTTTTTCTTACATATAAAGCAGCGATTTTTGCAAAAAAAAAAATAAATAAAAATTTTTTTTTTTTTTTTTTGCTTAGACAAAATGTGTGGCCCAGAATGGTTCTCTCAGTTCTCAATTTGGAGAAAGGTTCTCATTTGAACCAAATCCTTGCCACTTGTACCATATATCCAATTATATATATATATATATATATACACACCACACAATTAGTAAGGATCTTATGCATCTTTTTGTTTACTCTGAGTTACAAACAATTGATGCATTTCTTCTAGGTTCTTAAATAATTTCTTTTTACCCCTTCTATTTAATTGAGAATATTTTTATTAAACACATAACCGCAAAAAATTACATCAAGATAGCGGGCAGGCGGGCAACAAGCTGCGCCGCCACCCCTTTCTGGACGGCAAACCCTAACATACTAAACACGAACCCATGCTCCCCCGGAGTCGAGACACTGCTATGGATAACCCGTTGGACTCTGGTCAGGAAACGGATGGTTTCCAGTGCCAAGGAGCCAAAGGTATCAATGCCAGGGGTACAAAAACGTGTTGGTTCTCCTCACAAGCTTTAGCATGCTTCTCAACCTTTTTCGCCTCTGCTTTCCGCACCGCTTGCCCTGCCACAAAAACTACTATCCTCAAACCAACTAGAGGAGATACACCTGTTAGGTCGACACAAGAGTGTTTCCCCGGCCCCCAAAGACAAGCAGGTCTGCTGGGACGTAGGGTGGATCTCCCTTCTACGGGGTCCGATAGGAAATTCACAAGAGCTCCTTCTTGGCTCAGATCCAAACCTTCTTAAAATGTCCCAAAGAACGTCCCGGACCCAGTCATGCCTATATTTGAAACCAGGCAACTCCTTACAGTGAACCACGTGTTCCCCGTATTTGTCAAGGATGCCTTACAGCAAATCGGACAGACTTCATCTTCATGGTACATGGGGATCACCAAACGATATTTAACAATTGTCGTGTATTCAACCCCAGACATGGTTTGGCCCAAACCTTCGATTCGGATAACATTCAGGAAATCTTGGGCATGGGGGCTTTGCAAGCATTCAATAACTGCCTTTTGGCGGTGGGGGACAGATCAAAACCTTCATCCAGGCTTTGTGCGATTTTGCCAAAAAGGGCATTCGCCAAAGTTTTCTGAGGCTTTGGGGGTGTCCTTGTTAGAAAAAACGCCAATATCAAACCTGAGAGATAGTCATTTATCCTTTCGAGGGCCTGCACGTAGTCCAAGTCCATGTCGACAACCCCGCTATTCCTTAAGATGTGGTCTTGGAGATTCAAGATTGAGCTCGCGATGCCACAAAAGCATACACCCCAACATCCTTTGCTGAGAGGAGCCCTAGTCCTCCCAAACGCATCGGCAAGGACGCCAATCGCCACTGTAGGTCACAAAAGAACGGACCCCACATACCACAATGTCTTCGATGGCTTCCCGCAGGCCTTGTCAAAACATGATACCACTTCATTCATCATGGTGGATTGGGAGGTCCGCAAACCAAAAAGCAACTTAACGACCCCCATACAAGATCTGAGCAAGAGGAGTTCACTCTGAGGATCCCTAAGGCAGGGCAAAAGTTTCATAAGATCAACCGCGCGCGAGGGTCTCCGCCTTGCTAATTCCCGTATAAAGTAAGAGTCCCGACTAACAGCCCCTCCAAGGAGCTTTACCCCCTTTTCTAGCCTTCCAATCCCACTGGGGAACAGTCCGTCCCTAAGTTTTACCCCATTGCAAGACGGCCAAAAGACCTCAGTTTTCTTAATATTCAGCTGAAGCCACCAGGGATGGCCCCTCCTTCCGAATGATGTCTAAGGCTTTCGCAACCTCAGTGGCCTCACCAATAATTGTCCCATCATCAAGGTACCACGCATGAAATGGGAGGTTACAATTTTCTTGCACCCGGAGAACCATAGGGTGTACTGCCAAGGCGAAAAGGAGGGGACCTAAAGGGTCCCCTGCTGAACCCATAGTGGCCCCTATACAATCATTACCAACATACAACCTAGCTGGCTGGACATATAAGAACTGGACCCACAAATAGATAGAGGGCAATGCTGAAGAACTTCTCGAAGAAGGGTAGTGCGGTCGATCATGTTGAACGCGTTTGAAAATTACACAGTGAGCATAGCCAAAGAACCGTCTTCATGGAAGGAGCTAAGGAACTGTTTTCACTGTGAAGCACCGCCTCTGCCCCATTAGGAGTCCACACCCCAAATTGGAAGTCCCCCAGATACTTAGCCATTCCTTGCCAACCTTCCTCATAGCCACTTTAGATACCAGTCTACGCCAAATAGCCCCTATTGCAATGGGTCGGATCCCGTTATCAGGTTTCAGAAGAGGGGTAAGGGGGGCTGAAGCAATAAATTCTGCAAGTACCCCAGGGCACAACCCCCTAGCCATAAGTTGACGACTTCAGTAATAGCTGAGAGTAAACCCGTGGAAGCCATGGACCCCTCTCCGCTAAGGGCGTCCAATAGATGTTGGGCCCTCAATCCATCACTCCAACGTACAGGAAGTCCCTTTAGGGAAAGATCGTAGGCATTGGAGCACACAGTCTCATCCACAACAAGTGCGGGCATGATGTCGGAGTTAGAGGGCAAGGACGGAGGAGGCAACACCAGATGCTTATCAATGCGGGCTTTCATGGTAGAATCCCCCAAAGGAGCAACTCCACTAGAACACAACACCTTGATAGCAGTTGTGAAATGACCGTCCCTTACTTTCCGGATGCACTGTTTGACATTGGGGCTGTTTTCAGTATCCTCACCCCCCTGCTTCCTGCTTGATAAAGAAAACACCCCCCGCGCAATCGAAGAGAGAAGGAACCAAATGTGCAAACCCTGAACCGTCTTTCCACAAAGAATGCGATTGCAGGATGCTGCTACATGCAATGATTTACTATTCCCATACCTTCGCTCCTTCCTAGTGGACGGTTTGACCACCCGTAGGGTACACCGCGACAATAAAAGTAGTTTGACCCAACTTTCTACGGAGCCTGGTGAAGCCACCACTTTGCGCAAGCACCTGTCAAGGGCTGGACAAATGCCAATCGACAGCTTGGGGGGATGCTCTTGACAGTTTGAATAGGCAGAGTGAGAAAACCTTTTCTAAGAGGGATATATCCCCGACCACAACTCCTGAAGGACCAGGTTCCATGTCCACAGGTCACGTGACGAGGTTTTTGGATCCCAACAATGAAATTTACGTTATTCATGGGATCCTTGGCTTTGCTTCCCACTTTTTTCCTATTGCAACTATATGATCACAATGTTTATTTGTATGCATGTATCCTTAAACATACTAAGAAAGAATAAATATTTCTCTAAAAAAGATTATTTCGAAGGATTTATGTCCCCGTGTATTTTTTTCTTACTTTTTAAATGATATATATAAATTATAATAATTTTGGGTGGGTCACGGTTTTACATGGTTTTAAATTAATAGTTCTTCTTAATTGCATATCAAGTATTTTTGTCAATAACCGAGCCAAACTTACCGCCACAACGGGCGGAGTTTTGTTACTAGTCTTATTTAGGCCATTTAATTTAACATATCAACAGTTAAAATCTTTTTAAACAAGCAATTTATCTTTTGATGCCGATTATTCTAGTTCATAAACATATACTTCATTTGTTATACGGTATCTAGGAAAGAAGGTTATATTTAAGGGAAAAAATCATTTTTGTATATTTTTGTAATTATTTATATATATAAACTTTGACCAGTAAACATGGTCTAGGAAACCCAATCGGACCAAGACACAGAGAGGAGTTACGTGTTAGGTGTGGGATTTATGACAATAATCAGATTTAGGCAATCTAAAATATTAGTCGAAAATATTATCATGGGTAATCAGATTTATGACATATTCCCGGCCAATGGATTACCAACAGTGTTCTAATTTACGTATTTGCTTTTTTTAGTGGATGTCGTTGGTAATACATTGTGATAACCGCTGGACTTTAACCGTCGATGATATTCTGATTTCTATCGATGATATGCATTTGTATGTAGTGTGATGCACATAATGTTGAATGTCTATATGATTTGCATGTTGTGGTGAGCAAAGGTCCTTGAGTTATATTAAGAATATTATGTTTGGGAAATAAAAACAAATCATAAAGCTTATAAAATTAGTTTTAAATAAATACAATATTTTTTTTATTTATTAATATGTAACACAACCACATTGAAGCTTTATAAATAATGATAATGATAATGATAATGATAATAATAATAATGATAATAATAATAATAATAATAATAATAATAATAATGATGATGATGATGATGATGATAGTTCTTAAAGATGAACACAAACACTTAATGAAAATTGAATTTTAATAATTCAAATCATAACCAATTAGCCGATAATAATTCATTGTTATTGTTTGATCAATGTCACTTCCAAATTTTACTTATGCTGCCAAGTAAATTCTAACGAGTAGCATAATCTTTACGAATTCACACTTGATTTATACCCAATTTCAATTGTATGTTTCTCCATTTAGTTTATAATTATTATTGTAAGAAAAGTATTGTGGAAATCAACTATAAATATATGGTCATTATGCTAAATTAGGATTTATCTTAGTAACAAAAGTGTAAGTTAAAAACATCATTGGCTAAATCTGTAAATATGAATAACTATCAATAGGTTTAGTTTTGAATTACTAGAATGTCCTATATCCAAAACATAAAATGAAAGTATAGATAAGAATGGTATAGTTATACATGAAACTACAATTTAAATCTTAATATATAAAAATTAAATAAGAAAGTGAAACTATGTGTAAGTAAATCAAGCTACTGAATATATTTTTAATGACAAAATTACACAAACATGGTTTTTGTAATTTACTCAATTTATATATTTACTAAGTATTTTTTTTTTGGTGTAGATGGATCCTCAAGCAACTACGATTTCACTTAGACATGGAACAGATTTGGTGGACTCGGTCATGTGTATCGCATCGTCTCTCATGCCCACGGTATCATTCTGTATATTCTAGCTAAGAACAAAAATACTTGAGACGTTTTTTGAAGATTTAGTAATAGTACGATATTCAATCCGAAAAAGATATGAATGATGAAAATTTTAAACGATTGTCTTTTTGTTATGGTATACGAATAGAAACCATAAATCTAGTTTTCTTTGGGATGAGTTGCTCAAAAATCATTTCCTTGTGATGTAATTGATTATGCTTTGTTTCCGGTCCCTTGTAAGAAACAATTTTTCTCTTTAATATCTTATCAGCCATTCAAAAAGTAATTATTCAAAAAAGTAATTATTTAATATCTTGACAGAGTGGTGAGACCGCATCAATATTTTCAGAGCTCGCAAAAGTTGCAATCGAGGAGAAGTTGTTGCTTGAAGATTGCTTTGAACATTTTAGAATCATTTCGGCATTACAGGTATTTATCATTGTAGCCAAACGTATGACTTCTCATGTTTTGAATAACTTTTCACGCTTGTAATTAAGTATGAATTTTATCACACGATCATCCTATTTTTTTTAAGATACGTGTAACGCTAATGTGAAAGTACATTTACATATTCATTCATGTTTACAATTTTTTTGCAAATTTTGTAGTATGTACATATTCCAAAAATGTATATGGTAATTTTTATTTTATTTTAGATGCATGTAACACTAATGTGGTGTGCATTGTGCATGACAGGTTGAAGAGAGGAGTCTAATATGTAGCATTATCGAAATGACTTTATTTGAAGCTCAAGGCTTACAACAAGAAGAAAAATAGATATTCTAATCCAACAAGATGTAAATTCAGAAATGTGTTCAGTCTAATTCAGTGCTTAATAGTTCAGTGCTTAATGGTTCAGCAACATCTTAAGTCTTAATGGTTCAGCCTTAACCATTCCATTCAGAAACTGAAACAAACATGCTGAATACTGAATCATTCAGCGCTAAATGGTCCAGAGCCTCATTAAGAGGCTTACCAAACAGCCCCTAAATGTACTACTTATTCTAATACAACATTTGATTTCATATATATTTTTTTAGATTAAATACACTTTTAGTGTTTTTCTCAATGACGAATATTACTCTCATTCTAGTTTTAAGACAGATTATAAATTTCATCAAGATTATCCTAATTTTTTTAAGATACATGTAACACTAATTTCAAAGTACATTCACATATTCATTCAAGTTTACAATTTTTTGCAAAAAAAAAAATTTACTTTTTACATATTTATATATAGAGTAAAGATCAAATACAAAGTGTTTTTTTGGTAAGAACTGTGAGAATCAAAGGGGGTAAAAACATTTTTTTTTTAGAATTTTTTTTTCCCATGTGCTTAAACATACTTTCTAGATGAATAATACAAAAAAAAAATTAGTGTAATTACGTCATTAAAGTAAATACATTAGTTTACACTAGAGTAATTATGTAATTACTCTACACGTAATTACTCTACACCATATTTTTTTTTAGTTTTAAATACTATAATACATGTTTAACAATATGGGAAAAAAATTGAAAACAAAAATAAAAAGAATACCCTCCTTTGATTCTCACAGTTCTTACCAAAAAAACATTTTGTACAAGATCTTTACTCTTTATATATAATACAATTAGCAATGTCGGTACAATAGTATTGTTTGTGCCATTACAGTTTTGTCCACAAATTTTTCGTTTCTTTTAACTCTTCCCAACAGAACACAGTTAATACCTTTTCAATAATCATTTCATTCATAAACATGTTGATTAATCTTGTTTAGATAATGTTTACAGTGAAATATATCAAATACAGAAGTTTCCAGAACACAGAGAGAACACACACAAGACTCTAACAAAAAATGACCAACTATGTATCACAAAATAAAACTTAGCCTATTTATACTCTGCACGTTCGACCCCCCGTCAAGGTCGAATGAGTCCTTCGACCTCTTCAACAACTCGAACCAAACAGAATGAACTTCAAAGCTTCCTTCGACCTTCCAAAGACTCCTTCGACCCCTCGACTGGTCGAATGGGTATTTTCTTCAACACAAAATCTACCAAAATGCTATAATGACAATCCAAAAGCGATAGTCACAAACCATGCTCTTACAAATGTGGTCAAGCATGATAATCAAATTTGTCATTTAAGTCATAAAACTTAATAAACCAACGTTATTGGTAAATAACAGGAAATAATAATCATGTATGAGTTTTAGTAGAAAACTAGTCACACATGTAGAAGACTTGAGCTTAAATGCTCAACTTCACCAAACGGGTCAAACGGAGAAATCACTCGGAATAACTTGAGTTTCATAGAAATTTTAATAACTAAGTGTAAATTGACATAGATATATCAAAGAATATATCCTTGTAGATATATCTAAGAAATTATAAATTTTATAGTTTAAACGAATGAAACGGGTTGATTTGGGTAAAAGACTCCCTACCGAACCAAAGTGTAAATTGATGGTAAATTTGGATTCGGGTAAAGATATGGAATTGAAAATAGGATATGAGAATAGGTGCTAAGAGTGGTGACCTTAACTTAACCAAATGAGGGTGAAAAATCTTGAAAATGTTGAAAATTTGGCTAAGTATGAAATGCAGCAGACAAAGGAAACTTTCTGAGAAAAACATTGCATCACACCACGTGACAAGATGGGGAGGACCCCAGGCCGTGCGCGACGCGACAACTCATCTAAGAAGATTTTTTTTATATTTTGTTCGTTTAGACATGTTAACCTAAATACTAATCGCTATTGTTTGTATTTGTGGTAGGAATGATTAAGGAGCAGCACCGGACGCGTAGCGGACCAAGCATGGAAGTGAACACGCTCGAGACCATCATCACCCTTGCGGTTAAATAAAAGAAATCGTCTATGCATGCCGTGCGGGAAAATTTAGCAAGTTAAACTTTTTATACGTATGTAATTTTTATAATAGCCGTGCTAGCAAGAACCGAGTAGTCATTGAGTCGCATAGGTCTTAGTTAGACCAAGTCATGAACAACACGTGTGAGTCATCCAATGACCTGAACGTGCAAAGCATATTAAATTACGTAAAAAAATTGTGACTGATCTGGGACCAAATCATGATTTAATGTTAATTAATTGTATTGAATGGGACGGGTCTTACACTTGAATAGAGGAAAGATTTGGGTTATGGATTACTGAGAGAAATATGCAGACGATGATGGTGATGGTGTTCGAACCGACCCTGATTGATTAACACCAGAATGTTGATTTCTTTCACCGGTGAATCTTTGATTAAAAATTTCTTAGTCACCAAAGTATCATGTAAGCTAATAAGCTAAATCATCTTACGTTAATGTTTATATAAGACACATGCGTAAGCATGCCGCTTATTTAATCAACCTTTTCATATCGTATACATAGATTACTATATGTAAAAGTAAATTATTTGTCACGTTTAAGTTCCATAATATATTCTATTTTCACTCCTGAGAAACAAAGAATATGTCATCAAGAACAATAATATAGAGTACAATATAATGAACATATCAAGCATTTATTACATATATGAAGAGATTAAATATAAGATGTACTTGAATCATGCAATGAGTAATCAACTAATTACCATATATCGAGCTATTACAATCATGATTATACATATGTCCTAAACTCATAAGACATAAATGCGTTGATTAGGAATAGAGTTTGAGGAATTGGGGATTACCTCACGTGTGTATGGTTGCAGTTGATTAGGATTAGGGTTTAAGGAATTGGGGATTACCTCACGTGTGTGTGGTTGAAGGAGAAAGAGGGGGGGGGGGGGGGGGGGGGGGTGAGGAGAGAGTGAGTTTTTAGGGGTTGGGATGGGAAAAAAACTTTTATACGGGATGAGGTTTTTTTAATGCTTATTGGCACATGGCATAGTCAATGGAGGGTTGGCCTTTTGAATGCCATAAGGATTTCATGCTTTAGTTTATTAATACATATAGAATATAGACATAGATATGGAATACTTTATGGAAATTAACAATGCAGATTCCGGTGAAGAGAGCCAAAATTTAACCATATATACCACATAATATACCACCAAATATTTGAGGAACTATTCATTGGATTAAACTGATTTTTGTTTCTCAAAATTTAACCACTAAATTTCTCCTACTTTAACTATTGACCCGTTAAAAATTAGTAATTAGCCCTCCAATGGCACCCATCTTCCATTGAAAATTATGACATTTATTAGTTAATCAACCTTTTGCATTTTTTCACCTTCTCTTCCACTTCCTCTAATATTATTTTTCCTTGTTTTACCAAGAGAGAAGAAGAGAAGGTGTTTTTTTTTATTCATACAATCTTAAAGTTTATCTCAAATAATCTTTTTTGTTAGAAACTAGATAAACTATCCTTAAGGGGGGAAATCCAATCAAGATGAACGATCTGTTCTCTAGTTCCTTCAAGCAGAAGTATCCCAATGATGTCGAGGCAGGCGGTGGCACGACTAATGATATGGTTGATCTTGATAAGTTCTTCCTTGATGTGGAGAATGTTAAAGAAGACATGTCAGGGGTTGAGAAGCTGCATAAAAAGCTACAAGAAGCAAACGAGGGAAAGCAAGATGGTTCATAATGCCAAAACTATGAAGCAACTTCGGGCAAGGATGGACTCGGATGTGGAACAGGTATTGAAGCGTGTAAAAGTTATTAAAGGAAAGCTCGTGGCCTTGAGAAGTCAAACGCGGAGCATAGGAAGGTTCCTGGTTGTGGGCCTGGCTCATCGACTGACAGGACCCGCACTTCGGTTGTTGGTGGTTTAGGCAAGAAGCTTAAGACTATGATGGATGACTTCCAAGCGTTAAGAGCTCGTATGAATGAAGAGTACAAAGAAACTGTTGGGAGAAGATATTTTACATTAACAGGTGTGAATGCTAACGATGAATTAATTGAAAATTTGATATCTAATGGAGAAGGCGAAGATTTTCTCCAAAAGGCTATCCAAGACCAAGGTCGGGGCCAAATTATGGACACAATCTCAGAAATCCAAGAAAGACATGATGGGATCAAAGATATAGAGAAAAACTTGATAGAACTCCACCAAATTTTCTTGGATATGGCCGCGTTAGTAGAAGCTCAAGGACAACAGCTGAACGACATTGAGAGCCATGTGGCACACGCGAGTTCATTCGTCCATCGTGGAACCGAGCAATTAGTGGAAGCAAGGGAGTTGCAAAAGAGCTCAAGGAAATGCACTTGCATTGCCATTGCCTTGTTATTGTCTTAATTATTGTTGCACTTTACCCCGTTTGGTTCCCCATGTTAATGCGTAGATGAAATGATATTGTTGTGTTGTACCTAGTTTTCAATCCCAACATTTCTTTTATTATTGGACGTAAATGTATTATAAGCTAGATACATACCGGTTCAATACACACAACGGTCAAGAATACAACGGGTCAAATAAGACACAACGTTTCAACGTTTCAACAAACCGGTTCAATTCAAGTCGCATCAATTCATTATGTATATATAGATCATGTTTGTCATACTTTAGCGGTTATCAAAGTTGTATTATCAAACACACACAAGAACAAAACTCATTTGTATTTCATACGATTCAATCTACAAATTATTCAATAAAGTTATCAGTTTCTGTTATAGATTTGCGCATATATTTGTAAATCATCCAACAAAACTGGTATCAGAGCCAAGGAAACGAAGAAATCAGTCCAATAAAACAATAATCCGGTTGTTATACTCAGTCGGAAAAACAGAGGATCACTTCGATTCATATCAAACGGAAAGAGAAAGTCAAGAAACAAATAAGAGGATTTACACCGGATTACATCAACAAGAAATTCTTATCAAATCATAAGAAACATAGTCTGTAAATCCCTTGATCCTTATCAATTTTTTGATTACGTCTTTCTTCGTTAGAACAGGGTATATTACCATTTGAACCTTACGGATTAGATTGAAATCATAAGTTAGGATTCCCTTCCAGGATTATCATAGTTTCTGTAAATTTACGAATCATATACGAAACGAAAAGGAAAGGAGACACTTCTGTCAATCACATACGGGCTTCTTCCTGCCAATCGTTTCTGGAATTCAAGCGGGAAACCGCCTATTACAAAAGAAAAAATAAATTATTAAAAAAAAAAAAAAACAGAAAGACACCTTTGACTTTACAAGGTCAAACAGAAAGGGTTATCCCACAATTCGACATACACTGTTCGAAACATCTATTTTACAAACAAAAGATTTAAAAAATGACAACACAAGGAGGGGTACAAACACAAATTCCAAAACTATTGGGACAAAATTATTATCATTGGCACATTCAAATGAAAGTGTTATTGGAATCCCAAGACTTATGGAATGTGGTAGAAGATGGTGTTAAAGAGTTACCCAATGATGCGAGTGATGCTTTACGAAAGGAACACAAGGAACAAAACAAGAAGGATAAAAAGGCACTTCACTATCTTTTTCAAGCATCAAATGAAACAATATTCGAAAGAATTGCTAATGCAAAGTCATCTAAGGAAGCATGGGAAATATTATACAAATCATATCATGGAGAACGTCGGGTAAAAACAGTAAAATTACAAACCCTTAGATGTGAATTTGACATCCTACGAATGTCAGAAACAGAAACAATAGAAGGATACTTTGATAGGGTTACCACAATAGTTAACCAGTTAAGAATGAATGAAGAGGAGTTAAGTGATAAGAGAGTTGTTGAGAAGATATTGCGTAGTATGACCAGAAAATATGAATCCGTAGTAGTAGCTGTGGAAGAGTCCAAAGATTTAGACGAATTATCAATTGAAGAACTTATGGGAATATTACAATCCCATGAATTACGACTTAAGCAGTATGACACACATGTCATCGACCATGCATTCCAAGTACAAAGTGGGACTCAAGTAAGAAATAAAGGTGGGAATAGATATAATAACAGCTACAGAGGAAGAGGAAGAGGAAGAGGAGGAAGATCAGGGCGATACGGACCCATTATATGTTATAACTGTCAAGGATTAGGTCATATAGCTAGAAATTGTCCAAATAAGGAAGAAAGTGAGAAAGATGAATCCGCTATGGTGTGTAAAGAAGAAAATAAAGCAGAACAGGATAGTTTGTTCATGATATTCAACATGGAAGAAAATAGGGATACAAATTGTTGGTACTTGGATAGCGGATGTAGCAATCATATGACAGGAAATAGGAATATATTCATCACATTTAATGATCAAGATAGACGAGAAGTCAGAACAGGTGATGATAAGAGATTACAAGTATTGGGAAGTGGGGAAGTAGGTATAAGAATAAACGACAAAGTGAACAAAAATACCAAATGTATTTTATGTGGAAGGTCTAAGACACAATCTTCTTAGCATAGGACAATTACTGCAAAAGGGATATAGTGCACTCTTTGGAAAGGAAACGTGTACCATAAAGAACCACGAAGGAAAAATAATCACAACAAGTCATATGACTCAAAATAAGATGTTTCCTTTATATCCAAA
This sequence comes from Ambrosia x helenae, assembly GCA_030844895.1. NCBI lineage: Eukaryota > Viridiplantae > Streptophyta > Magnoliopsida > Asterales > Asteraceae > Ambrosia > Ambrosia x helenae. The sequence goes on along the minus strand of JAUTDX010004801.1, from coordinate 15,940 downwards.
TCAAGACTTACCCAAAATTCTATACACCTTCACAAAGACTAGTCCTGATTTGTGGCATCAAAGATATGGTCACATCAACTACGAAACCTTGATTGAGATGGAACACAAACAAGCAGTAAAGGGACTACCAAAAATTTACAAGACAGAAAATGTATGTGAGGGTTGTGCACTAGGAAAACATGCACGAAAACCATTTAGTAAACAAGCAAAATGGAGAGCAGATAGACCCCTACAACTTGTTCACTCCGATATATGTGGACCAATGAGAACTAAGACCATTGGAGGATGTAGATACTTTATTACCTTCATTGATGACTACACAAGAAAGACTTGGATATACTTCCTCAAAGAAAAATCACAAGCGTTATACTTCTTCAAAACATTTAAGGCCTTAGCAGAAAATCAATCAGACAAGAAGATTAAATATTTTAGAACTGACAGAGGTGGAGAATATTGTGGAAATGCCTTCCAAGAATATCTGCAAGAGCATGGAATACATCATCAACTAACCACCAGCTACACACCACAACAAAATGGAGTTGCCGAACGTAAAAATAGAACCATAATGGAATTAAGTAGGAGTATGCTGAAAACAAAAAAGCTCCCAAATGAATACTGGGGAGAAGCTGTAAGCTGCACAACATATCTCTTAAATCGAACTACTTCTAAAAGTGTCAGTGATAAAACTCCTGAAGAAGCATGGACCGGAATAAAACCAGACGTATCAAATCTACGAATATTTGGATGTTTGGCCTATGCACATGTACCAGAACAGAAACGAGGTAAACTAGATGATAAAACCGAAAGGACAATCTTTGTTGGATATAGTGAAAACAGTAAAGCATATAAATTATACAACCCAACTACAAAGAAGATCATAGTCAGTAGGGATGTCATATTTGATGAAAATAAAGCTTGGGAGGAAAATGAAGACGAGGATACTGCAACTCTAGTTGAAAACGAAAACATAGAAAACGGTGAGAACAACATACACGATATAACACCAAGAAATGAAGAGCACTCACCTATACACGACACAACCGACAATGAGAGGCAAGATGAACAAGGAACACAAATTGAAGATGAAAATTTAGATGCCACCACATCAAGTCAAAGTCCACCGCTAAAAATACGTTCATTAGCTGATATTAATAGTAGAACCCAACCACTGAGCAGTCCGGAAGTACGAAATCTATATCAAAGACATCAAGAAGCTGCAAACTTCGCATTCTATGCTGACTCAGATCCGATAGACTATGAAGAAGCCAACAAATACGAAAAATGGAAGGATGCAATGAAAAAGGAAATAGAATCCATAAGGAAGAATGAAACCTGGGAGTTGGTTGATTTACCGAAAGATCAGAAACCCATAGGAGTAAAATGGATATACAAGACTAAGTATGATGAACATGGAAACATAGATAAACACAAAGCTCGTCTAGTGGTAAAAGGTTATAAACAAAAGTATGGAATAGATTATCAAGAAGTTTTTGCACCAGTAATTCGTTTTGAAACAGTAAGACTAGTACTTGCCTTAGCAGCCCAATATAAATGGCACTTACATCAAATGGATGTGAAAACTGCTTTCCTAAATGGAGAACTAAAGGAGAAGGTGTTTATAGAACAACCTCTCGGATTTATAGAAAAAGGAAAAGAGAACAAGGTATGTCTTCTTAAAAAAGCACTGTACGGCTTGAAACAAGCTCCACGAGCATGGTATAGTCGGATCAGTCAATATTTCGAGCAACATAATTTCAAAAGATGCACATTTGAACATACCTTGTTCTTAAAGAAAACAGAAACCTCCAGATTAGTAGTTTGTTTGTACGTTGATGACCTAATCATAGCTAGTGACTGCATGGAGGAAATCACTTCATTTAAAGAATCCATGCAAAGGGAATTCGAGATGACAGATATGGGAAAGCTACATTATTTTTTGGGAATGGAGGTCACCTATGATCAAGAATCTATAAGAATTTCTCAAACTAAATATGCCAAAAGTATACTCGAAAGATTCAGAATGGCAGACAGCATCAAGGCATCAACTCCAATGGAATATGGACTCAAGTTGATCAAAAATAACAATGAAGAAAACGTAGATCCAAGCATATATCGAAGCTTAGTCGGAAGCCTTATGTATTTAACCAACACACGACCTGACATTATGTTTGCAGTTAGTAAGATAAGCAGGTTTATGGGTCAACCAAAGAAATCTCATTGGGAAGCAGGAAAACATATACTAAGATATATAAAAGGCACATCAGAGTATGGAATAGTGTACTCACAAAACACATCCGAATTAACAGGATACAGTGATAGTGATTATGCAGGAGATATTGATGACAGTAAAAGTACATCAGGATACATATTCAATATAGGATCAGGTGCAATCTCGTGGCAATCAAAGAAACAAAAGGTAGTAGCATTGTCATCAACAGAAGCAGAATACATTGCTCTATCTCTTACTGGATGCCAAGCCTTATGGTTAAAAGGAATCTTACAAGAATTAGAGTTCAATACAAATAAGGCAATCATCCTATATTGTGACAACAAGTCTACCATAAATCTCACAAAAGATCCGGTCTATCATGGGAAAAGCAAACATATTAGGATCAAATATCACTTCATAAGAGACATAATCAAAACCGAAGACGTGGAGATCAAGTATTGCAACACCAAAGATCAAATAGCGGATATCTTCACCAAGGCACTACAACCAAAAGACTTCACAAGACTACGAACCATGCTTCATGTACTACCAATCTAGCTTAAGGGAGGGTATTGGACGTAAATGTATTATAAGCTAGATACATACCGGTTCAATACACACAACGGTCAAGAATACAACCGGGTCAAATAAGACACAACGTTTCAACGTTTCAACAAACCGGTTCAATTCAAGTCGCATCAATTCATTATGAATATATAGATCATGTTTGTCATACTTTAGCGGTTATCAAAGTTGTATTATCAAACACACACAAGAACAAAACTCATTTGTATTTCATACGATTCAATCTACAAATTATTCAATAAAGTTATCAGTTTCTGTTATAGATTTGCGCATATATTTGTAAATCATCCAACATTTATGACACTTATTTTTCTTTAGAATTCGATAAATTTTCAATTAGACCACAAATATGATCATCACATGTACAACGGGAATATTCCCATTTGAATGCTTGATCAGACACAACAAATGGCATTGAACCATGAACACTCATAGTCATGTCGAAACTGATGAGCCTGTTCAAACTGGTGATCAGGTTTGATTACGTGTTGTGTGTTTTAGAGATTTTTTCTAATGATTAGTCTAATTTATGGTTTGTGCAGAATCAAGATCAGGTTAAAGGGACTATTTATTTAGGCCCCACTCCAATAAGCCCCAAATTAAAACAAAAGGGGAATTATATATGGTATTCTTTGCAATTAAGGTCTATGCAATTTCAATTTCAATTTGCATATGGATATTGTTTTAAGGATTTCGGATTTGAATCTAACAATTTTGTGGTCAATGCTTGATACACTTTCTCACAAGATGGACATTTAGTCAGATATTTCTATGGGTTGTGAGTCTTATTTTAGTGCATTTATCATGCAAATAATTCTAATCCTACCATTTACTATTTGCTTTATTGTTTTAAGTTGTTTTTATCCTTTTTTTAGTTTTGCTAAAGGGTCACATTTAGAATTTGTTTTAAGCCTCAACAGAGGTTGAGCCAGCCTTGTGTGGAATGCGACATCTAAAAACACATAACATGCATGCGTATGTATTTTTTATATAAGAAAGTGTTAACTGAAAGAAAAAGAACTTAGACATTATGTGTTTTTGCATTCTATACGACAAATAAGGGTTTTCATAAAAAATTATAATTTTATCGCTCAAATTCTCAATTTGTGTTATGAAGGTAGCCTTTTGAAAAGATCCATGAGCCCATGGAGGTGGAAGGAATAACATGTTAGATCGACATGCATGTATACATATACTTAAACATGTTGCTCTAGACAATTAGATCAAACACAAACACGAGATATTTGGGGAGACTAACCCACGACTCTTTTTATATATCAAACAAACTTATAATCAAGGGACAAATAAACACATTAACCTAGACCCCTATTTATACTAAACCAACCATACTAATCCTACTCAAATACTACTAACAATCATTATCTAATACTAACCAAACATCATTATCTCTACCAATTAAATCAACTAGATAATTCTAAACATTCAAACTAATCTTAACCAATCTTTCACTTTGGTCCTTCAACTTTCAACTCATACGCATTTTAGGATTAACTTTCAACATTCCCCCTTAATCCTGAAACTCGATCATGCTTCTCTTACTTCCCCAATCTGACCACTCGGGTCTTGATCGCTCTTGCTCTTCTTTCTCAAACGAACCACGCAGGTTCATCTTGCTATCTTTCTTGATCAAACCACGCAGGTTCTTGACCTTCATGCGTCAACTCGAAAACGAGTTTCTTGACTGCATTCTTCCTTTCTTCAAGATCTACTCTTGACTGCACCATCTCTTTCTTTCATATTCAAGATCCATTCTTGAAGGCATCATTTATCAAGATCTGCTCTTGAGGGCTCATTCATTCTTGGGTTTGCTCTTTTCAGTTGGAATTGATTCCCGATCCCGAAACCAATCGCCAAAACCACAAAACTTTCTTTAATTCATCAAGAACAATATTCTTGATTCACCTACTTAACCGGAAACAATTTCGCAAACCTGGAATATCTGCATCACGGTTATTTTCACATCACCCGAGCAACACTTGTTGCCTTACAATCAACAAAACAAACACACAGCTCGTTTTTCTTTCGGGCTTACAATCAACAAAACAAACACGCAGCTTGTTTTTCTTTCGGGCTTACTAATAACCCCCACTCAACAAACACAATTGTTACAATCAAAACCTATTGTGTAAACTTTCTTCACGGCTTAAGCACCTTGTTAGAAAATGAATCAAGAGGGATCAGAAAAATATCATCATTTCCCATATTAGAAGATTGTGGCAACCATGGATATCTCGACAACTAATCAAGATCAATTATATAGTCGTTGGGCTATTTTACCTTATTTAGATTATTTGTAAAACTTATAAATTGTACTCTTCTTCTCGATCTTTAATACAAGAACAATATATTCATCTTTCAACCTTTTATTCTCTGATTCTCATCATGGTATCAGAGCAGCGTTCGTAAACCAACCTGCTCATCATTTACCGAGTAGTCAGTTCCTTTTTAAACCCAAGCCACCATGTCCAGAAATTGCAACTCGAATTCTGACTTGCTCATACAACTCGCAAACCTGTTCAAAACCTCTCAGCCACAGAACCCAAAATTATCCGACAGTTTACAAATCAACCTCAAACTCAATAACCAAAACTACGCTCTATGGACCCGAATGATTCGAGTCGCTATACGCGAAAAATCGAAAGCCTTGTTAACACACTTGACCTCAAACCCTCTAGATCCAAATGATGAAGGATTCGAGCAATGGGAAAAAGACGATTTGGTCATGTTTTCATGGCTTATACAAAACATTGAACCGCAAATTGCTGGCAACCTAACCGAGTTCCCTAACGCAAAAACGTTTGGGATGCTCTGGTGGTCACTTACAGCGTCAGAAAAGAAGAAGCTCACCAAAAGATTGTCGGTACAAGAGATGAACCATCGGGGGTGGCTGCCGGTCTTGTCATCACAAACCCAGGAAACCCTAACGGATTTGGTCTATCCGTGGGGTCTCGCCGGTCTCAACCTACCAAACCCGATAAAACTCACCTGAAATGTACCCATTGTGGTATGATTAGACATACAAAAGAACAATGCTTCAAGATCGTTGGTTACCCCGAATGGTGGACCGATGAGCACAAGAAAGGAAACGGAAAAGCTTCCGTCGCCACCAACAACGCCAGTGAAACTAGCGGCGGCGGCGACCAGAAAAACCATGACTTCGGTGGGATTGTGTTCTCAGATAAAGAAGATGGTATGGATGGAGGTAACCGGATTGAGGGACTAACCTCAAATCCGTTATGTAACCATAAATTTTTTCCCCCAATTTGTTTTGATCTGCTAAATAAAGAACAACAAGAAGAAGAATATATAGGCCGAAGAAAGATAAAGGAAGGTCTTTATGGTGTAGGCAAAAAGTCATTGCCTCTTATAAAGACAGAACACTTTTCTAGACAAAAAACGTTGATATCATCAAAACATTTTTTAAGACAAAAAACTTTGGTTGTCTCAAGGAGTCTTAAAACACAACATATTTTTAGAATAAAACCCCAATTTATTTTAAGAGTTTTTCGTAAATTTAGAAAACCTTTATTTGTTAAAAGAAAAAATAAAAACAGAGTTTTCTTAAAAAAATAAAAATTTAAGTGCTCGACAGGCTAATATAGCTCAAAATTGCACTAAAACAAACGAATCATGGATTTTTGACATCGGTGCCACTGACACCATGACCTATGATAAATTTGATATCATTTCTAAAAGTAAACCTAGAATCAACAACATCAAAATCGTTAATGGGGGGGATGTTCCTGTTAAAGGAGGAGGAACTATTGAAATATCTCCAACTTTAAAATTAAAAAATTACCTCTATGTTCCATCTTTGTCACATAAACTGTTATCCATTAGCCACATTACAAAAGAGTTAAATTGCACCGTCTTGATGCATCCAACCTTTTGTATTCTTCAAGATATCAGGACGGGAATGATAATTGGGCGTGGCACTGAACGATCAGGATTATATTATGTGGACGAAGTGACTCAACGGGGAAATGTGATGCTTGCTCATGGGACTTCAAATAGAGAAGCTTGGATTTGGCATAGGAGATTAGGACACCCGTCTAGTAGCTATCTACATATTTTATTTCCAAAACTTTTTACTTCCAATAAAACTCTAAATTGTGAGACATGTGTCTTAGCTAAAAGCCACAAACATACGTATCATTTAAATAATACTAGGGTTGAGACTCCTTTTTCTTTAATACACTCTGATGTGTGGGGTCCCGCAGAGGTTAATGGGGGACAAAACTTTCGTTTCTTTGTTTTATTTATTGATGGTTGCACTCGTATGACATGGATCTATTTTTTGAAACATAAATCCGAGGTCTTTGAAAAATTTACTATTTTTTATACTATGATACAAACTCAATTTAAAACTAATATTCAAATTCTTAGATCTGACAATGGTGGAGAATACGTAAATGAATCTATGAAACAATTCTGTCAAAATAAAGGAATAATTCATCAAAAGACGTGCCCATACACTCCTGAACAAAATGGCACCGTTGAACGAAAAAAACCGTATTCTTTTAGAAATCACACGGGCCTTCTTAATTGAGTCTCAAGTTCCCACATCTTTTTGGCCAGAAGCACTGCGACTGCCACATACTTAATTAATCGTCTTCCTACCAAAGCCCTCAATCTTAAAACCCCCATTCAAGCCCTTTCTGATTTTACCAACATTCCTCCTCCTCTCACTTTACAACCACGAGTCTTTGGATGCACTGTCTATCCTCATATCCCTAAACATGATCGAGGTAAACTAGGTCCATGCGCAGAAAAATGTGTCTTTGTAGGTTATGGAATCGATCAAAAGGGATATCGGTGTTACAGTCCAAAACGTCGACATGTGTACACTACTCTTGACTGTGACTTCCTTGAAACCGAATTTTTCTACACCTGCCAATACAGTGGTCAGGAGGAGAAGCATATTGACCCACTAGATTGGCTAACATGGGCTCCCCCATCAATGAGCAGAGATCATCACAGTACCCAACGAGAATCACCTACTTCCCCACATCCTGTTAGTGCCACTAACCAAGCCACTGACCAAGAACCTCATTGTCCCACACCTACACCTCAAAGTGGCGAACCTCAAAACTTTCAAACCACTCAAAACGAGGAACCCCAAAGTCCTCCGAATATGACTAATAATGAATTTCCAAATGACACATCTAACAGTGAAATAGCAAGTGAACAGAAAAGGAGACAAGATCAACTAGATATCCCATGGCTAATACGGCCAATGGAAAATTGTCTGAAGAAGCTAAAGCCTTCACTACTGCCCTCCTCAATGAACAACTTCCAAACTTCGTAGAACAAGCCTTGAAGTCCAAGGAATGGAAAGATGCTATGGAAATAGAAATGGATGCGCTTATAAAAAATGAGACTTGGGAAAAATGCACCCTTCCTTCAGGAAAGAGACCAGTTGGATGTCGGTGGGTCTTCACCATTAAACACAAACCAAATGGAACAATAGAAAGATATAAAGCTCGGCTAGTTGCCAAGGGATACACACAAACATATGGGATCGACTATTCTGAGACATTCTCTCCAGTAGCCAAGATCGATACAATCCGTGTTCTTTTATCTATTGCTGCAAATGAAGGATGACCTCTTCATCAATTTGATGTTAAGAATGCCTTCCTTCATGGAGAGTTGGAAGAAGAAGTATATATGGAGGCTCCTCCCGGATTCACAGATAACTTCAAAAACCAAGAAGTGTGTCGTTTAAAAAGGACCCTCTACGGTCTTAAACAATCTCCTCGAGCCTGGTTTGGTAGATTTACGTTGGCTATGAAGAAATACAGATTCAAACAAAGCAACTCTGATCATACCTTATTCCTCAAACGAAAAGGTAAACTCGTAACTTGTTTAATTTTATATGTTGATGATATGATTATCACAGGAAACGATAAAGAAGAAATGGAGAAGCTAAAGGCAAATCTATTCAAGGAGTTCGAGATGAAAGATTTAGGACGACTGAAGTACTTCCTTGGAATGGAAGTCTTGAGATCAAAGCAAGGGATCTTCATATGTCAAAAGAAGTACATTCTTGATCTTCTTGCCGAAACAGGGATGATCGACTGCAAACCAGCTGATAAACCGATGATGACCAACCAAAAACTCTACATGGAAGAAGGAGCAAAATTGGCAGATAAAGGGAAATACCAACGTCTAGTGGGCAAACTCATATATCTCTCACATACTCGTCCAGACATTGCATATGCTGTGGGAGTGGTTAGTCAATTTATGCACCAACCCCAAGTCAACCACATGGATGCTGTTCGAAGAATTATCAGATACCTTAAAAGGACGGTTGGCTACGGTATTCTCTTCAAACCAAACAAACATTCAAAGATTCAAGCCTACACAGACGCGGATTGGGCAGGAGATCAACACGATCGGAGATCTACATCAGGATACTTCACGTTAGTTGGAGGTAACTTGGTTACTTGGAGGAGTAAGAAACAAAAGGTCGTTGCTCTATCTAGTGCTGAAGCTGAATTTCGAGGTATTGCAAGGGGACTGGCAGAGGTCTTATGGCTACGCAAGCTTCTTACTGAAATTGGATTCATTAAAAAAGAAGCAAGCAAAATATTGTGCGACAACAAAGCGGCGATACAAATTTCCGAGAACCCTGTTCAACATGACCGTACAAAACATGTAGAAGTCGACAGGCATTTTATCAAGGAAAAACTCGAAAATGGAACTATAGAACTTCAGTTCATTCGGTCAGAGGATCAACTGGCCGACATTCTTACAAAATCAGTCAACGGAAGACTTTATAACAATTGTCTGCACAAGTTAAGTATCGGGAATCCCACTACATAACTTGAGGGGGAGTGTTAGAAAATGAATCAAGAGGGATCGGAAAAATATCATCATTTCCCATATTAGAAGATTGTGGCAGCCATGGATATCTCGACAACTAATCAAGATCAATTATATAGCCGTTGGGCTATTTTACCTTATTTAGATTATTTGTAAAACTTATAAATTGTACTCTTCTTCTTGATCTTTAATACAAGAACAATATTCATCTTTCAACCTTTTATTCTCTGATTCACATCACACCTGACCTATGTTGCTCTTAAGATCACTTGCCCGTGACACCGGCTGGTTGAACCAACTCATACCGCTGTTAGCAAATAAACCATCAAATACTATCGATTAATACAACCACAATAAAATCTGATCGCTACCGTGATTTGATTCTTGGCCCACCTTGGCTCAATCATTCATTTAATCACCATTCAAAATTCTTGCAACAACCAAGCGCTGCTAAATAAAAACACACTAACATGAGCCATCCAACTTTGACCACCAACATATAATTATGCATATCGATGTCTAACATTCAATCCATTCAGCCTCCAACTTATTTGCAACCTTATTCTTATTAACCGACAAGTTCTTGAAAGGCACCTCCTTTTATCTTTTTTTTTTTTCTTTTCTTTGGTCGCAATTACAAGTCAAGACGAGAACGGAAAATACAAACCGGCCATCATTATCCACAGACTTCGAAAAAAAACTTTCCAATGTTGTGTCCCCAATAAAACAAACTTTGATTCATTTATTTCTTGCGGTGTTGGAAAATCAGGCCCCAAACGAAACACAAAGAACACTTTTATTATTGATGACACAAATTACAATAGCCCTTGATCAGTAGCTCAATTTAAGCTATGGCTCCCGCGGTAACGGTACCTCTGTCGCTGCTCCAACGAACCGATACACCTTAGCTATCGATTTTTTTTAAATTGAATCGACGATTGAAATTGGATCACAGACCTGAACTCGCCTATTGATTTAGAACAACCCTGATCGGAAACTTGTTCTCGAGTTGCCGCTACACACGAACAGCCTACGTGCTGCCCGCCGCTATAACAGTACTTTTTTCTCCCTCGAGTCGCTGCCGCACGACCAACCTACTCGCTGCTCCTTGCCGCAACAGTACCACGCCACTGCTCTGACGTACATGTACTGCTGATCTCGAGTGCTCGTTTGGTTCGACAATTGAACTTGGCTCTGATACCAATTGTTGGCCCAGACAATTAGATCAAACACAAACACGAGATATTTGGGGAGACTAACCTGCGACTCTTTTTATATATCAAACAAACTTATAATCAAGGGACAAATAAACACATTAACCTAGGACAAAATTGCAGAAAACGTTCTTTATGTTTACCCAAAGTTGCAGGTTTAGTCCTTTAACTTTAAAAGTTGCAGGATACCTCCTTTATCGAAGTTTTTGTTGCAGGAAACATCCTTTAATGAACTTTTGGTGCATAAAACGACCTTTACCACTAACGGTGTTAAATTATCCTGTTAAGTTACCCTCACATGCCAAGCATGTGAGGTATTTTTGTCAATTTGTATTTAAAGGACCTTTTCTGTAATTAAAACAAAAATAACAACATAACAATAAAGGAGGGACTAAACTTGTCAAAGTTTGGAAGTTTTTAAAACAAACTCATCCTCTCTCTCTCAGACTCGTTTTTCCGGCGATGGTCGCCGCCGGCGACCACATTCCGGCCAAGTACTCCGACGAAGGTCAAAAGGCGGTTTTTAAAGCTGATTATTAACGTTAAACTTTTCCCCACTGTGTATAACCGTTTTTTTCCAAGTCAATTAGTGGGTTTAAATGTGTTTAAATTGAATTTATTATGAATATTTGTGATTAAACAAGTTATGGATCCTTGATAGAATTTTAGTAAAGCTTCAAAGCACAGGTCATCGAGTGCTTCTTTTCAGTACAATGACAAAACTCTTAGATATTTTGGAAGAATATTTACAGTGGCGAAGACTTGTTTACAGAAGAATTGATGGTACAACAAGCTTAGAAGAACGTGAATCGGCTATAGTTGACTTTAATAGTCCTGATACCGATTGCTTTATCTTCTTGCTTAGCATACGGGCTGCAGGACGGGGTCTAAATCTTCAGACAGCCGACACAGTTATCATTTACGACCCTGACCCAAATCCAAAAATGAATAGCAAGCAGTGGCTCGAGCTCACCGGATCGGTCAAACACGAGAAGTCAAAGTCATTTACATAGAAGCAGTAGTTGATAAAATTTCGAGCCATGAAAAAGAGGATAACTTTAGAAATGGTGGTAGGGTTGATTCTAATGATGATTTGGCGAGTAAAGATCGCTATATTGGATCTATTGAGAGTCTAATTAGGAATAATATTCAGCAATATAAAATTGATATGGCTGATGAAGTTATTAATTGGATCTATTGAGAGTCTAATTAGGAATAATATTCACAAATATTCATAAGTGAGCGACTGTTAGTTATATAGACATTTATTTAATTTAAATTTAAATTAATTAATATGAGATGACTCACATTTGTTACAGTATGAAAGAGGTTTTGTGTATGTATCGGATGATATATCGGAGTACGGTGGTGTGAAGCGGTGCTACGACGGCGGAGGAGTGGTTTTCCGGCAGCTAATGGTGGTGGAGACACGATTTGGGGGAAATTTAAGAAGGGTTATATTACCTCTTATTTAATTAAGAGGTTTGGGTGTGTGGCGACGTTTCTTCCGCCGATTTTAATGGAGAAGTTTTATGATGGTTTTTGTATTTAAAAACCTCGTCGGAGTACTTGGCCGGAATGTGGTCGCCGGAAAAACAAGTCTGAGAGAGAGAGGATGAGTGTTTTAAAAACTTCCAAACTTTGACAAGTTTAGTCCCTCCTTTATTGTTATGTTGTTATTTTTGTTTTAATTGCATAAAAGGTCCTTTAAATACAAATTGACGAAAATACCCTCACATGCATGGCATGTGAGGGTAACTTAACAGGATAATTTAACGGCGTTAGTGTAAAGGATGTTTCCTGCAACAAAAACTTCGATAAAGGAGGTATCCTGCAACTTTTAAAGTTAAAGGACTAAACCTGCAACTTTGGGTAAACATAAAGCACGTTTTCTGCAATTTTGTCTTAACCTAGACCCCTATTTATACTAAACCAACCATACTAATCCTATTCAAATACTACTAACAAATAAAATCTAATACTAACCAAACATCATTATCTCTACCAATAAAATCAACTAGATAATTCTAAACATTCAAACTAATCTTAACCAATCTTTCACTTTGGTCCTTCAACTTTCAACTCATACGCATTTTAGGATTAACTTTCAACAAAACATTGACGGACAGAATATTTTTCACAAAGGTTAACGTAGGTTTTAAGATTTTGTTTTATATGAAAATCACTTTATTCTTTTAGACTAAAGTATTTTGTTTGTACACGAAATCAATAATCGCATAAACAAAACGTTTTCTCTAATAATGAGAAGTTCTCTGTAAATTTTAAAGTGTTAATTATACTATAATAATAAACCTTAGACTTTGAACACTAATCTGATGAGGGCATAGTTGTAATTATTCTGTTATTTATGTCCCTTTTATCAACTAACCTATCTAATAACCCTTTCTCATTTCTCATTTCTCATTTCATCGTGTCTTCTTTTTCTGTGACCGCCATACCTATCGCCAAACTCACCGCCAAAACCCTTGTCCTCCGGCGACAAACCTTTACCACATCTACGTCTCCCACAACCACAACAACATCTCATCTTCATCTCTTACTCTCATAAACAAACTATAAATGGATTTGGGGAGGCATCGCGTCCGTTCACCATCACCGGCATGTTTCCGCCGCCATTCACAACCACCATCGGACAAAGATTCCGATCAAGATGCATGTCCCTTTTTCAGGTAGATCGACAAACCCCAAGGTCAGATTTCGTGATTTTGAATCTGGTTTGACGAATGTCGCGTTGTTGTACCTGAGATGAAATTAGATCTGGGTTCACATTGAATCTCAATATTCAGATCCTGTAGATGTTGTTAGTTGTTGAATTGTAGTTGTGAGAAAGGGTTTTATATTATTATTATTGTTGTTATTGTTATAATTGTGAGGTTTGATTTTATTTTATTTGATTTTTGTGATGGTATACATGGTTGTAGCAGCAGATGTTGGTGGCGTTGGTGGTGGTGCAGATGGGTGTAGCAGAGGGTTGCGTGGGTCCGTTTGGATTCCGACCAAACTCCGATAAAACATTTTTTAGGTAAATTAAAGTAACAGAGTTTAGGTGAATTATGTTTTTGAATAATAGGGGTCTTTATGATAATGCAGATGCTTTTTGTTGATTGATTGTTGAGAGGAGATGGTGTGTGTTGAGGAGCAATGTTAGTTTACAGTTACATAACGATACCTATCTGAAAAGCATCATAATATATAACATATTTCTTAATAAGTGGTTTTCAAAATCTGAAATAATGATGCTTTTATACACATTTGAAATGATCTGATGCTTTTTATACACATCTGATTTGTATGTTAGTTTGGTGGAAACAATGATCTGTGTTAAGGTTTAACTTGGGGCAATGATGAGTCTCGAATTTATACGGACATGTGATGAGAATAGCATGGCATGTGTTTGGATGTAGGCGTGTGCCTGCAACCCACCTTCCCGCCATGTTTTCCTACGATCAAATGTTGCAGAAAAGTAGCAATTGTATAAAGAGGTTTCTTGAGGCATTTTGGTATTTGTGGATGATCTCTTCATTCCCTTTGAATCATCGATGCACGTATTTACGCCTTATACGCTTTAGGAGATAATGAACTGGCGTTTCTGATACGCCTTATACCGCTGTTAGGCGAGGGTGACAGCAAAAAATGGTATGCTCATTGTTTTGGCGTGGCAATTATATTATTTGCAGCCACAATGAACTTGCGTTTCTGAGCCTTTGAGCTGCAGTTTATAAACCTTAGACTTTGAACAGTAATCTGATTTGTGGGCATAGTTGTAATTATTCTGTTATTATGTCCCTTTTATCAACTAACCTATCTAATAACCCTTTCTTATTTCTCATTTCATCGTGTCTTCTTTTTCTGTGACCGCCATACCTTGCCCTGGTTCTAGCCTTGAATAGTTGTTTGGTTTGAATATATTGTTACAGTACAGATGGTATGTTTGTTGTTGTGTTCAGCTAACCTACCCTATAAGCGTTGATGAATAGTTCTTTCTTTTGAGTTTGTGAAGCTTTGACACGACTTGTGAATTAATACGCTGATAGGCGATGATGAGATGAACATCATTGCTATATTCATTTTTTTTGCGTGGCAAATATGTTATTTGCAACCACAATGACGTAGCACTTCTGTGCGGGCCTGCTTAGGCATCTTTTAACGCCGGTCAGTTGGATGGTGGTGCTGGTTAGTTGCTCACTGTTTTTGGTGGTTTGTCAATGGTGGCGTTGGTAGCTGTGGTTCATCTTCCTAATCAGCTATAGTTGTGGGTGTTTGATGGTACAGACGCGAGATAGAGTATGTGGACAATCGATTGCAAGAAGATTTAGAGGTAAATTCCCCACCGTTCCTCCGTGCGATTCTAATTCTTTAAGCCCCGACATTTCTGTATAGATTATACCTTCAATCGTTTAGTGTTTTTCTTTCAGATTTTATATACGGGTTTTTGTACGCTGATTCGCTTTGGCCATTTGATATAGCCTTTTTTAGTAGGCAAACACTCCAAGATAATTAGAAGGAAAACAAGAGACTTGGGACAATTTTCTGGTTGTATTTCCAAAAGCAAATTACAACTATTTATATATGCAATGGAACTTAGAGCACAATGCCCATGATCCTTTTTGTTAGTAGACATGCATCCCACTAATCCTACCATGCTCCACTACCTATAATGCACCACTACCTTAAGTAAATAAAATAACAAATGCAATAACGAAAAGAAATAGTCAATTATCTCCTAGAAATGTTGCTGCACTACTCCACGAATCTGGCTGGACTTTGCGAGGCCTAGTGGGCCGATTAATGGCTCATCATAATTGAGGCTTGTCTTGATAACATCTTCTATTGGGCCGTTACATTGGGCTCATCATGGACTGCATCATCCCCCTCCTCTTGAGACTTAACATTGCCCTCGATGTCTAAAAACTCGGGAAATTCCCGCATGCAAGTCTTGAACACTTTCCCACGTAGCTTCTTCAAGTGGCTTCCCTTCCCATTTGATTAAGAGTTGTTTGAGTCATTCACAATGCCACGTTCCATGACAAATCGGTTAAGGACGCAATTTCCATATCCGGGTAAA